>JAJJWW010007798.1:0-279723 GCA_023531295.1 Papaver armeniacum | reverse complement strand
CAGATGATGTGGGCTCGGTTTGTGTGAGACAGCCCGGCAGCTCAGCTGATGTGGGCTTAGCTGTTAACGGTTCAGCCCAGAGCATGCTGGTTCTAGGTTATGTTCAGCCCAGGTGGTTGGGGGCA
Source organism: Papaver armeniacum (assembly GCA_023531295.1). Classification (NCBI taxonomy): domain Eukaryota; kingdom Viridiplantae; phylum Streptophyta; class Magnoliopsida; order Ranunculales; family Papaveraceae; genus Papaver; species Papaver armeniacum. The sequence continues at coordinate 279,598 of JAJJWW010007798.1, read as the reverse complement.
GTTTATTCTAGGTTATGTTCAGCCTGGTTGAGGGCTTCGGTTTAAACACAAACCACAAAAATTTCTAAAAAATTAACATGTTCCTAGTGGTTTTGGTAAAGTTGAATGATGTTTCGGCACGGTCTGACTTATGTAGGTTCGGTTATTTTGAGAGATTAGCAAGCTCTGACTGGCCGTGTGCATCAATGCCTGACAGTAAGTTATGTGCGTCTGGTCAAAGCACAAGAAAAACAACAATTGGTTTAGTTGTGTAAACGACTATACTAAAGACACGACTTTGTAATTCGTGAGGGAAACGAGTTTGTGCACAACATTAACACAACTCGAGTAACTTGACACAAAGACAGCCTAGGACAAAGTGCAAAAGCAAATGCAAACTCCACGAAAGAGTGCCTGACACAGATATGCTCAAAGACAAGATAACCCGGTCCGATGGCAAGTGCATAAAAAGAAACGCGGTGTATGGTGCACGGGGTAATGGTTGTGCTCACTCAAGGTGAAGCATGTCTTTGGGATGTGTGTGGCATACAAGTGAGATGCTAATACAACTTAGACACTCAACAATCACTTCCGGGCACCACGAGTTTACATGATTACGGATGTTGGTGCACAAATGCCACAAAAACAATAGAAAATTGGTTCAACAGGGTCTCACAGGTGTCTTAGCATTCAACACAGGTTATCATGCAAATTTGGCTTCCTTCAGTTCAGAGCATGCATAAAGGTGCAGCGAGATGGCTCACAAGCTCATACAAGTAGTTCAATGGGGTGCGACAAGGTCTAGCATTCAACAATTGAACATGACAACTTACAAGTCTCGGCAGAGTCTCCTGGATGTGATTGGCAAAGCCAAGTATGCATAGGCTCGGGGCTAAGTTGTGTCAACTCACTCGATTGACATCATTTGGTGTTCACAGGCTATGCTCAGTTGATGTCAATGGTCTGAGTTAATGTCACTTAAGCTTTCAGCTAACTTGGGTCTCCAAGTTGTGGCTTACAACCTACGACCGGGGGCTAACAAGGTGGTAGATGGCTCACAGATTATGCTCAAGTTGTATACAACATAGATTATACCATTCATTCATTAACAGTCATGCTATATCAACATTCATTCATGTAAGGAAGGTTGAGACACAATACCACCAGTATAGCACTGGGTTTAGGCAATTCCACCTTGGTTCTGCTCCCTTGTCTTTCTTGGGTTGCTCAGCAGCACAGCAGCACCTGTCACTCAAGAGTGAGTTTTAGTTTTCAATGTTGCACGATTTAAAGCAAGAGAGCACTACAGACATGCAACAGACTAAGTTACAGCGAAGCAAATGATCTGCTTTGAAATTACAACTAACTAAGATGCAAGATTTATGGACAGATGGATTAGCCAAGTTATGAAGATAACGGCAAGAAAAATGAGCGAGGGGCAATAGCAAGATAAAAGGATATGCAGATGTAATGGAAAAGAAAAACAAAAGAACAACTAATAAAGCAAAATTAGAATGAAAGTTACACAGGAGGGATGAAGTAACAACAAAATACACCGAGAATGACTATCAACAACAGATTCGTAGCATATATATACAATGATGGGTTATAAAGCAGTGAAGAAAAAAGCACTAAAGAGCACAATGCACACTACCAAATCCACGGCAGCGGCGCCAAAAACTTGGTAGGAGCTTAAAAGTGATTATCCTCGTATTCTTTTGCAAGTGCAGGCCTATTGGAGGCAAGGGCAAGCACGGAGTCGATCCACGGAGAGAAGTGGTGTGCAAGGGTGATCTAATGGCTTCTTAAGCGGTTCAGGAAATGTAACAAAAGTCAGGGTTGTTTTGTGTTTGTGACTCTTAAACTAAGGCAACAAGTGATAAACAAGTGTTGTGACAGGTTGAAAGATTGTTAAGGTGATAGAATTCACCTCCTAATCCTATGCAAAATGGTTTCAATTCTCACTGTGTTCTATTGCCTTCCGTTAAAGGCTTCCTATGGATAATTGTTTAATCTCAATCCCTTCACTAACCCCTAGTATAGTTTGTCTTCTTACACAGTACAAACTATCACAAATTAGCTCAGTTCGAAGGTTAACCATTCTCCTAAACATTGTAACTTACAAGAACACCTTGAGACTCAAATCAAATTGACATTGAAGTTAGGGGTTTCATCTACACCCTAACTGAGTATTTAGAACATCATGCCAAGAATAAAAATAGCTTGAAATTAAAATTACAAAAGAACTAAACCCTAAAACATGCTGTCTCTAAAAAATGAAGAACAAATCTATATATATCTCACAAACAACGCAAAACAATAATTCAAGCAAAACCCAACCTCGCCCTAGCTCGAATCGACCATGCTTTGGTTGTTGATGAAACCTAGCTCTAGTTATCTTTAAATTAGCTTCTAGGGTTATGGAGAAGCTAAAGAAGAGATAACTAAACCTAGAGGGGAGGTGAAGAGGCGGCTGCATGGCGTTTGGTGAGGTCATTGTCGAGTAAGGTGATGATGGAGGTGGCTGCAAAAAGGCATGGGGAAGAAGGGGGTTTTCTGCGATGAGGGTATGGAGAAGAAAGAAGATGAAGAGAGAAATGGGTTAGGTCGATGGGTATAGGTGTAGGTGGAATTGTTGTGAAGCAGGCACATCGACGGACGATGAGGAAGCTGTAGCGAGCGTTGGATGTGGCGAGTGAGATCTGAACGGCCGAGGGAGGATTGGGGTGATTTGGTGTTGAGCGGAGGCATCGAGAAATGATGTGAGTGATGGAGCGACCGTAGGATGCAGCTGGGCGAGATCTCAATGGCTTGGAGTGGACGGGCTCGGATCCGGGTCGCGGGTCTTGGCTTTCTTGGGCCCATGTCTTGTAAATGGTTTGCTCCTGATGCGCGCGCGGGCTTTGGCTTTCTGCTCCATAGACGCTTGTCTCTAATTCTTTGCTCTTTTGGCTCCTCAATTTCTCCGAGCTTTATTTATTACCTAAAAACACAAAACTAATTAATACAAATATTTATTCTTGAAAACAAAGAAAACACAGAATCTGGGATAATATCTGATTCTTGAGCACAAAAGATGAGTTAAATGCCAATAAATAGATGTAGAAATATGCAATATTTGGCACTCATCACTTTCCAAGTTGCTTATGTCCCTAAAAGGAATATTAGTGACAATACTATTATTGCTCATGAGCTTATCGATTATATGAAAAAAAAACAAGAGGAAATTAAGTTTCTTGGGTTTGAAATTGGATATGTCGAAGGCTTTTCGATCGAATTGAATGGTCTTTTCTCATTGATATTATGAAGTGTCGGGGTTTTTTCGGATAAATGGTGTTAACTTATTCACCAGTGTATAAGTACCACTTCAGTTTCTTTGTTGCTGAATGGCGTCCCTTGCCCAGCTTTTCATCCCACTCGCGGTATTCGTCAAGGGGATCTACTCTCGCCGTACTTATTCATTTTATGTATGAAGGCTTTTTCTCGTATGTTATCACAGGCTAAAGCAATGCAACTTATTCATGGCATCAAAATGAACAGAAACTGCCCCAGTATATCACATCTATTATTCGCCGATGACTGCCTTATTTTTTGTCATGCTAAAAGTGATGAGGTTCGTAATCTTCTCTCATTAATTTCTACTTTTGGACTGGCTTCGGGAAGTCGACTGCCTATTTTAACAAACATATCAATCCAGATCATAAAAAACATTTGTTATCTATTCTTAACGTGAAGGTTATGGGACTTGATGAACGATACCTAGGTCTGCCTTTGTTCTTAGGAAGGATTAAAAATGCTAGTTTCACTCCTATTATAACCAAGGTGCAGTCTAAGTTATCTTCTTGGCAAGGAAAACAGTTATCTCAGGCAGCTCGAGCAACACATATTCAATCTGTATTAAGCACTATGGCTTCTTACAATATGGGTTGTTTTAAGATTTCTCAGCAATTAGTACGCAAATTAGATGCTTTACAGAGAGATTATTGGTGGAATAAGCCCCGACCTCAAGGCTTTTATTTTAAGTCGTGGAAACCTTTTTGTAAACCCAAACATAATGGTGGTTTAGGTTTTAAGGACACAGAGAAATTCAACTTAGCATTGTTAACAAAACTTTCGTGGAGGTTATTAGATGAACATGATACCCTTTGGTTCACTGTTCTTAGGTCTCGCTATTACTTCAATAAAGATCCTCTTACTGATACTATCAAGAACCAAGGAACTTGGGTGTGGAAATGTATCTTACAAGGCTTAGAGCTGGTCAAGCATCATCATATTTGGACTGTGGCTACAGGGGATAATATTAAAGTATGGCAACACAATTGGATTCCTAAGATTCAAAGCTCTCAACTGACCAACTATCAGTTGTATAAGAATCAAACTCTTCAGGTAAGCGAGCTCATTGATCAGCACTCCAAGCAGTGGAAATGGAATCTTCTCCATCAGTTGTTCTCTCCCTCTGAGGTACATCAGATATTACAAATTCGAATTCCTTTAACTGGGCATGATTCTCTCCATTGGAACCTCACTTATTCAGGAACTTTTACAGTACATTCGATTTATGCGCAGCTTATTAAAGGTCCTCTACAGGTTCAACCATCTCAGCAAAAATTTTGGTTACGCCTTTGGCACTTGCCAGTCCCACATAAGGTTATACAATTTCTTTGGAAATGTTTACAAGAAATTTTACCCACTAAACATAAGCTAAGTTATTATGTGCCTATGGACCTATGGTTGGTTATTTATGTCCGTGGTGTCAACAAGAAATAGAAACTCCTTCCTACCTTCTTCTTCGTTGTGATGTGGCTAGAGAAGTATGGTCTGTAATTCTCCTTGAAGCTTTACAGACAATAAATGCAATTACTTCTGTTCAAACATGGATTAATTCATGGAACCATCCACACCAGTCGATATCTTCTCAACGTCCGTATGCTGTCAGCCTGGCAGCTGTGGTTCTTTGGCATCTGTGGACACAGAGATGTGTCACTGTATTTCAGCATCACATTTCAGACCCTAGAATTATCCTTCATCTCATTCGCAGTTTTTGTGTTCGGTACAAGATAGATTGTATTCCATTTCATTTTTCTTCTCCTGCAAGATCAAATTGGAAGCATACTTTACATTGGTCTGCACCACCTCTGAATTGGGTGAAGGTAAATTTTGATGTTGCTTATGATTCTGATACTAATGTTCCTGGCCTTGTTATGGTTCTTCGGGACTCAATGGGAAAATTTATAGCTGCGAGGTCAGTGACTATTACGACTTTTAATGCAAAGCAAGCTGAGGGATTATCATTGCTGGAAGCTGTGTTGTGGATTAAGAACATGAATCTACCTGTTTCTCTATCTCAAATCATCTTTGAAGGATATTGTACAAATGTCATCTTAGCTGTAACACTAAATTACCGATCTGTTAGGTTAGAAAACCAAATCTCCTAGCAGATTGTCGAGCTCATCTTATGGGTGTGTCTTTTTCTTTTTTGTGTGTTCATGTTTATAGAGAGTGCAATAACGCGGCTGATAAGCTCGCGAAATTAGTTAAATCCAGTTGGATGTCAACTAGTAGTTGGATTACTACTGCTCCCCGTATCCTCACTAGTGTGCTCAATGAGGATCAACTCTCTGTACATCATGTTGATATATCGGGATTGAATTTTCTGATTAAAAAAATAAATAAATAAATAAATAAAAAACTCTATTTTTTTTTGTACATAAAAAGTGCATCAATTTTGTATGTAGCGTATTAAATCTGTAAAGAACATGATCCAAGGGAATAACTATTGAAAATTTACAGAAAAATATAAGACTAAATTATTAAGTTCGGACATATCTATGACTAGACAATAAATTCTTTTTATATTTTGGACCAAACTGTTTCTTTTTCTTCCCATAAAATCCATGTCCTAGTACAGAGCTGTTAATATCAAAAAATCACTCCTAGGTAAAACAATGTACTGTCAAAGTACATTCATTAGGTTCGAAAATCAAAATCGTACAAAACGAGCCTAAACCAAGAAGTTGTCCGTTCATGTTTTGCTTCGGTTACAAAGAGAGAAAATGGGTTGATTTTAGGGGAGGGAAAGCAAAGAAAGTTGAGGAAATCAGTGGTGATTGAATTGGGTGTGAGGTTATTGAACTATGGAAGAAGAAGAGCTTAGGAATGATAAGCTTGTTCTGTCTTCTGAATAGACAAGGTAGTCTATTTATAGTTGAAGGGAACACTCATTGTTTCCTCGTAAGTGGTGGAGAGATGGAGATAGTGGGATAATGGTGTGGATATGCCCATGATGTTAGGGAAGTTTCTGGAAACCCGTATACCATCATTCCATTACTTAGCCACTTCTTTTAACCGCTCTCAACCGTTGCCACTACCTGTAACTTCCTTATCATGGTATCTTGCCATGTCGCACGCTGCTGTAAACCACCGGACCAATACCCGTAAATAATTCCCCCATGTAACGTGTTTTGATTTCTTGTAGGAATTAGTAGAATCATATATTTGTTTCTAGTCTTGTCTAGATTGTCACAATAATGAGTAATAGCCTAAGCTAGCTAGACTTTGTCGGCGTAGCTTGAAGAGACAACTCGATCCAAGAGTATGTGTGACTAACGAGCTTTCCATAAGATGGCATCGTAAATAACTAACCATAATAATTCAACAAGATACGGGTGCCAAGCCAATGACTAGCTAAGTCGTGGCGCGGGCTCGACCTAATTAATAGCTAGCCGAGTCGGCATGGACATGGGTGCTAGGCTTGGAGAAATATAGTCGTGGTCATATGTCTAGGCTAGGCCGAGAGGCAGGGAGGCCGTTGCCAAAGGCATGACCAGTCTAAGAGGCAAGGTGGTCGTGTCTGGCTAGGCTAGAGACAAGGTGGCTAGCTAGATAGGCCAAGCAGGGAAATAGGGAGGCCATGGCCATGGTTATCCAGGTCATTAAACAGGGAGGCCGTAGCCATGGTTAGCCAGGCTGGTAGACAGGGAGGTTGTGGCCATGGTTAGCCAGGCCGATAGACAGGGAGGACCTGGCCATGGTTAGCCAGGAGGCCGTATCCTGATTAGCTAGTTGGCTAGCTTGGAAGACAAGGGAGTTGTGGACTGATCAGCTAGTTGGCTAGATAGGAAGACAAGGAGGTCGTGACCTGATTAGCTAGTTGGATATCTAGGAATACAAGGAGGTCATTGCCTGTTGGGCTAGACTAGGATACTGTGACTAGTTAGGGAACTAGTGGCTACGGCCTTAGCTAGTTGGCTAGCTAGGGATAGGAATGTCGTGGCCAAAGAAATGCCAGGCTAAAAGATAAGGAAGTTGTGGCCTGGCTAGCTAGTTGGCTATCTAGGGAGTTAATGGCCAGGGAATGGTTATGGAGTGCGGCCATGTTGGTGCTAGCACTTCGTTTGTAGCATACATAACATATTTGAGGAATTCAGCCGTGGAAGTTCTGCGACTCGAAGTAATATTCCAAATATTATAAGCTTAAATTCGAATAGCGTAGTAGCTTATTCTGAATATTTATAATTGCAGCATCAATGTAGACTGATCAATGCATGAAAATTCATATGGTTTTGCATAAAATGATGAGAGTTCAGCTGGGTGAAGCTCTAAAATCTTGCAGGCTTATTGAAGGTCGGTATGGCCATTAGCAGGATACACATTCTCAATTCTCTTGCGGAATTTGATGTTGAAGTATGAATCTATACTTCTGATGGCGGGTTAGGAATTTATACATATTTATATAGAATACCGAGAATTCAGCTGGGTGAAGCTCTAGTACATATATGATTATAGATACGTCTCTGTGTATGTTCAGAGGAGATTTTTACAAGTTTTGCCCATATCAAAAACCCACCATCTACAAGAGCACATACCACGACTAGAATCTTGGTCACATAAACTAGTAGGCTAGTACTAGAGGAATATCGCAAAAAAGTTACGGCTATACGATGAACTCTCAAAAGTTATTTTCATCAGTATGCCACGCAAATCACCTTGGTTTGCCCGCCTGTTAGTAGCCTAGCGTGGTCGAAAATAAAAACCATCTCCATGACTCAACTGAACACATTATGAAGAAAATAAACTAACAAATAACTTTACACTAATCATTTATGATTTCATTATACTTACTAATATCAGTGTATTATAATCGACATTATCACAAAATTATTAGGCGCATTAGAATGTATTAAATTAACCATCTTAGTGTATTACAAATTTATAGTTGACACCCGTTTAAAATAATTAAGTGCATTAATTGTAAGATTTGATTAAACTAACTAATACCAGTATATTATAATCAATAATAATTAAAAATAATTAGGTGCATTAAGTGCATGGAATCTGTGGATTTTTTTAAACCAATTAATATTGGTATACTATAATGAATCAATAATTTCTGAATAACAGAGATGATTCATCGACAATGTATTTGTTCAATTCTTATTTTTTTACTTTTTTTTTTTTTTTTTTTTTTTGATGGGAAGATGAAATATATTTACTAGCAAATATAGTAATTTAAGATTTACAATTTTGTTTCTATCAAATACATTAGAGATAATGCTAGATTGCTTAATTTTTTTGTTGTAATTTCGTAGACATATGTTGAAGGCTCTTTATTCTTGCTTCCTTGGAAATTAGGTCCATTTTCTTTGAATTGTATTTTTATATTTGTAAACTTTACCTGTTCTTGAGGAAGATCTTTTAAAATTGTCTTGGCTTCTTGAACGGTGTTTTCGGCTGTCCATGAGAAATTTGTGTTGTCCTTGTTGATGCTGTCTGCCAATTTTTTACAATCATTTACTATTGAAACATAGACAAGACGTTGTCTCTTAGCCGGATGACCGCTTTTGTAAAGATTTCGATGAAAAGCCGAAGTAGCCGCTCTCCGAACCCATTGAAATATGCATAAAAGTATGGTGATCTACTTAATAGACTATGTGAGCGTATCCCATTTAAAGGTCTTCTTCCTTGAAAGAAGCATCAATAAATATTACACGGTCTGTTTTTATATCTGACCATCTGATATTGATCATCATTAACCGATTGTTATCTAGTCCATTTGTTTTATTTTTTTGAGGAATGGATTGCAAAAATCTGTTGATATGATCAATTAGTTGCATTGGATTTGGGTTTATCTTTTCAAAAACCACCGAGCATCTGTATTTCCAGATGAACCATAATATGGTCGAGATTTTTCCTACCAAATTATCCAAGTCTGGGTTTAAAAGCCACCCTTTAACCCATGATGTAATCGGATCCGTATTGGCTGAAGAAGTTAAGTTTCCTAGCGAAAAACTGAACCAAATGGCTCAGGCGAAAGGGCAAGATCCGAATAGGTGATTCTCGGTTTCCTGAACTTGAGAATTGCATAATTGGTAGTTTGGGTCAATTTCCGGTTATGTGCCCCTAGTCTCGAAGATGTAGGCAAAACTTTTCCAAATTAGCTTCCACAAAAAAAGTTTAATTCTTGGAGTTGCTTGAATTTTCCATATACTTTTCCATGGAAATCTCTTAACGAATTATATTCTTCTTGAGCTTGATTAGCCAAGAAATGATAAATGTTTCTTCCGAGAAGAGTCTGAATGATGGTGTAACCATTGGATTTTGTCTTCTTCTTCTTTTCGGGGTTATGGATTTAGTTTTCTTTCTAAACTACGGACTAAAGTAACTGTCTAGTTTTCCTTGATCCCATTTATTCTCTTCAGTTTTGAGTTCTTGAATTCTTTTGGAGTTGTGTCCTGCGAATCTTGTGGTTGCGATATTATTTTCGAATTTGGAATCCATCTGTCTTCCCATATTTTAACCGAGTTTCCATTTTTAACTTGCCAGGGACGGGTTTTCTTTAATTAAATCTAGACCTTTTCGGATGCTTGTCCAAATCCACGATAATTTAGAAATTTTAGAGGCTTTTAGAGGATGAGAATTTGGGAAACATTTCGCTTTGAGAAATTTTGCCCATAGTTGGTCTTTTTCTAATATTAATCTGTTGGCTAGTTTAGTGAGAAGCGCTATATTAAATTGATAAGGGTTTTTAATATCTAAACCACCTTGAGCAATATGCTTGCATATGTACTTCCAAGCTCTGATGAATCCTCCTTGTATTTTTTGTCCTTCTTTATTCCACCAGAAATTTCTTTGTATACGATCCAATTGATTCAAGGTTTCTTTCGGTAGGGCAAGCACTTGCGTTTGGTACGTTGGGAAAGCTTGAAGGAGAGATTTTACTTTAACCTTCTCCCGCTTGAGATAGGAGTTTGGATTTCAGCCTTGTGAAGTGGAGTAATATTTTTGTAGAAGCGACTCGAAGTTCGCTTTCCTATTTTTATCAAAAAATAGAGGAGTTCTGAGATATCTATCATTTTTTGTCATCAGGGGGACTTTAAGAATCCTGGCTATTATTTTTCCATGTTTAGGATGAATTTTTGGGTTGAAGTAGACAGTGTATTTTTGTAGGTTTATCATTTGTCCCGTTATATCCCCGAATAGGGATAGAACGTCTAGAAGATTTTTGGCTTCTCCCAAATCAGCTTTAGTGAAAAGGAAACACTGTCGTACGAATAAGAGAGGGAAATATTTGGAGCATTTTTATTGATTCGGAGGCCGGAAATTTTCTTCTCCATTATCGCATTTTCTAGAAGCCTAGACAGAATTTCCATGCAGATCAGAAAAAGGTATGGGGAAAGGGGGTCCCCTTGTCTTAAACCTCTTGAGGTTTTAAATTTTGACTCGGGTGATCCGTTGAGGAGGATTGAGTAACAAGTAGTAGAAATGCATTGTAATATGAGATATATCCACTTTTCATCAAATCCACAGCTAAGAAGGTCCCTTTCGATAAACTTCCACTACTCCACTCTATCAAACGCTTTAGAGAGATCTAATTTAAGGGCCAGATACCCTTTTGTCACTTTTGAAGTTTTCATAGAATGGATGAGCTCATGTGCGATTATAATATTATCGGTAATTTGTCTTCCGGGAAGGAAAGCTGATTGGTTGGGAGAAATAATTTTGTTAAGAATAGACTTTAATCTATTCGCGGGAATTTTCGAGATTAGTTTGTAGATGGTGTTACTTAGACTTATTGGTCTAAAATCACCCGGAGTTTGAGGAGTTGAAATCTTTGGGATTATAGTAATGAAGGAGCGGTTTATATCAATGTCAAGAATAACAGTTGTAAAGAACTCTTGAACTGTATTAACAATATCCGGACCGAATATTTCCCAATTAGCCTTGAAAAAACCCGGTTGAAATCCATCGGGTCCTTGAGCGCCCCATTGATTCATATTGGATGAAGTGAGCCAAATTTCATTTTTGGTTGGGATTTCTAGAAGAGATAGATTTTCCTCATCAGATATGCAAGGCTTTATGATACTGGATAGGTCAAAACCATAATTGTTTATTTGTGTTGTACCAATGTGGGTAAAGTGGTTTACCAGAAGAGAATATATTTGATCTCTATCTGAGAGCCAAAGGCCAGAAGTTTCTCTAAGGGTATTGATGAAATTTATTTTTTTTCTTATTGGAGGCGGTGGCATGAAAATATTCTGTATTTCGGTCGTATTCCTTGAAGAATTTATCTCTAGACAGTTGATGGTAGAAATCGTTTTTAATTTCGTACCATTTTCCTAGTTCATCTTGGAGATCTTTTAGCTTGTCTATGTCTTTGGAGATATTTCCGGATTTGTGGATGTTATCGATTTTATTATTTAAGTTCCTAATATATTTATGATTATTTCCAAAGATGTCCGAATTCCATTGGGAAAGATCTGAGGATATGAGTTGGAGTTTTAAGGAGATGTTTTCATTTGTTGTGTTATTGGAGTGTAATTCCCAGGATGCTTTGACTACCTCGTGTAGAGTGGAGTGTGATAGCCAAGATATAATACATCTAAAAGGTTTCTGAAGTTTTAATTTTTTAGGGTTGGTATCTAATAAAATAGGTGTATGATCTGATCCAACTCTAGGTAGATGAGTTACCTTGGTGTCCGGGAATTTCTGAGACCATAAAAATGAGGTCAACGCTCTGTTAATTCTTTCGCAAATGTTCGCTTCCCCTTTTTTTTTTTTTGACCATGTGAATGGAGCGCCTTCAAAACCCGCATCTTGGAGACCCATGGAGTCAATTTGTGAACAATGAAAGATTTACTGCTTGAAGACGCTTTGTTTCCCCTTTGTTTTTCTTCTCTGGATCAAATATCACATTTAGATCCCCAATTAGTATCCATGGGGTATTTATCTGCGTAGAAAATTCTGTATATATGTCCATTGATCAATTTTATCGTCAGCATCTATCGCTCCGTAAACACAAATAATCGTAATCTTCTTATCTCCTAGCATTAATTCAAAATGACACACATTAAATTTTGACTCAATTAATTTTATTTCAGTATTGTTGTACCAAGCAATAGCTAACCCTTTTGCTATCCCCACCGAAGGAACAATAAACCAGTCATGATATTGAGATTGTTTTAAAAATATTTCCATTCGAGATATTGGCGCTTTCGTCTCGGCTAAGAAAATTATGTCGGGTTTGTAAAACTGGCAAAGATAATTGAGATGCTCCCTATGCCTTGCACGTTCCATGATTTTTTTTTTCATAGTAGCTTAAAGAACATAAGCTACTGAGAAAATAAGATTAAACCACTGAAGCAGCAGACTTAAAGACAGAGAACTGGCCAGAAAACGCAAAAACAAAGCTATCAAAGAAGGCAACAAAATAGGAAACTGGTGAAGGAAAGACTTAAAGCTCCACTAGAAAAAGAGAACTAGAACAAGAGTTAACTTCAATACGAATGAAAATCACTTGATATTCATTTGTTTTTCCAGTTGTTTACTTAATTCTCACATAACATTGACGGACTATGTCATTCTGCCTCATCACGTACCAGTTTGATTAATAATTTATAGTGAAATTTCAAAGTAGTGGAGGTAAAGTTAGGTGTCTTAGAGTAGGCTAATGTTTTAATGATTCCAGATAATAAATCAATATTTCATAAATAATTTAGTATTAATTTTGTGATTTGTGATCATATAAAGCTATAAATGATTTTATTTATCATCTTCAAGTGTTATGCGAGGAGGATCTGCAAGAAGAAAAAAGAATATACTCAGAGATGGAAAGCGGATGAAAATTTAGGTTGAATGAAACAATATGATGGATGAAAACTTGAATTTTCAGGCTGTCCAAAAAAAAATCCGAAAAACACATTTGAAAATCTATATTTTGGGATGAGTTTAAAAAAATTTACGGGTGGTTGGAGCGCCATTAGTTCCGTCACCCTCGGTATAACCTTAGCTGTAAATTACCAGGAACTAATTTATGAATTTTGAATGTTCAAATCAGATTTGAACTTGAATATGATAATATGTCTATTATGTATTTTTTATTGTTTTTTATAAGAATGAGACACTGCATTAATAGTAGTATAATTTATTCTTGGTATGAGACCTATCATTATTGGAAATAACTTATTTTTTCCAAGTTTTTCATATATGAATATCATCTTATATCTTCGTCCAAACTCAATATTCTCAAAACAAATCTAATAGTCTAATAGAAAGAAAGAGAACTTTCATTTTCATCTCTACATTGCCTATTTCAATATCTCTCTTTTAAAAACAATGAGGATGTCTGCACTTTTTATTGTTTTTATGATACTTGTTTTATTTACATCTTCGTCAACAGCCCAAACTGCTCCAAATGAAACACATTGGTACAAAGACTCTACATTGTATATCGCTTATTTAAGAGGAGTGATCGCTTTGTGGAGGCTTAAGGATAATTACAGTGTCCCTACTGTATTGGGTAACTTCCAATACTTAAGAGATGTATCATATTATCTATCTTTGGTTGATCACTCTTTCCAATAGAAGAAGAGCGATTTTGACGCCATGACAGATTTTATATACAAATATGATTGTGTGGTAAACCATTATGGTGAGCTTTTCCCCATAACTTTTCCTCGTGATAGGTTCAACAATTTCCTACCTCAAATGGACAAACCAACAAGGTTTATGGCGCGTGAGGTACTAAATATGCCAAGTTATGGATTATATGTCACGTCAATTCCATACCGTGAGGTTACATATGTTAGCGGGGGATCTGCTTCTGTGCAGTCTAGTCCTAAGGAAACACAATTAACCGCAGAATTAGCTGAGTGTGAAGAGGAACGTGCCACTCTTGAAGATAAAGTGAAAAAAAAAGAAGAAAGGTAAGAAAATATGTATCGGTCTCCTTGGAAAATCGGACAAAAAAATAGGCTTATTGAACTAAGTTTATGTTCGTATAAGATCTTCTTATTTGCTTTGGGTATGTGTGTTTTCCTTTGTTTTATTTTCTTGTATGTTAAATATGGTGATCATATTAACCTTTGTTGTGATAGTACGAAATAATGTATTCTGATTTTGATGATCAGATAAGTTGTAAGGGTTTAAAAACCTCTAATAAATTGAATGTATGTGTAAGTCAAATTAATAATAGTGTTATGTTATCTAATATGTCCTAAATGAGCAACTACAAGGATTCTACTTTTCCTTTTATAAGCCCAAGGAGTCTGCTTAATGCAACACCAACACCCATATTGTATGATCGCGAGATTGGGGTATACCTAATAAAATAAAATAGGGTCATTAGGAAGTAAAACTCAAAGCCCCTTAACCACATATTTTCAAAAAATGGCAAATCTACCATCGCACACCATCGCGCACCATCATTGCGCGCCATTCCAGGCCATGACACCCATCCATGCGTCATTCTCGGCCGTGGCACCTAGTCGTGCGTCATTCTCGGCCTTGGCAGCTTAGGCCAAGGCCGAATCACCTAGTCGTGCGTCATTCTTGGCCTTGGCATCTTAGGCCAAGGCATTAGCACCTAGATGCGCGTCATTCTCGGCCTTGGTAGCTTAGGCAAAGTCCGTAGAACCTAGCCGTGCGTTATTCTCGGCCTTGGAAGCTTAGGCCAAGGCCGTAGCACTTAGCCGCACGTCATTACTGGCCTTGGCAGCTTAGGCCAAGGACATGACACCTAGCCGCGCGTCGTTACCAGTCTTGGAAACCTAGACCAAGGCCATAGCACCATGCCATGCGCCATTCTCGGCCATCACAGCTTAGGATAAGTCTATGACACTATTCCGCGCGCCATTATAGCCCATCATAGCTGTGGCCAAGGCAATGGCAAGACTCTATGCACTATTTTTGGCCATGACAGCTTATGCCACAACAAGGCACGATTGCGCCCTAATCCCACAGATGGCTTTGGCTAAGTTGTTTTCAAAGAAATTTTAGTTTAACACGTTCAAAGTAGTTCAACATATATATCACATCATCAATTGATCAATCTTCATTGATCTCCACACATTCTCAGCTTCCCTCCCTACGGACCGACCATTATCCTTCCTTGTGACTGAATTGAATCTGGAACGGTCATTGTCTTGGTTTAGGATAGAGTCCTACAGAATAGTCTCTCGGATTCAAAGTAATCCCATGCAATACATTTTTTTAAAGGTTCAGATGATTTGCTTCATCGAGCACTTGCCTCATCCACCCCGTTTTACCATAAAACCAACAAACCGTTTTCACCCGACAATAAGACCAAACCATTTTCTAATCCTTCCCATAAAATCCATTTCCTAGTACATAACACATACCACAACCAGAATCTTGGGCACATAAACTAGTAGACTAGTACTAGTAGAACATCGTAAACAAATTAAGGCTATATGATGGAATCTCAAAATTTACATTCATCAATGTGCCATGTAAACCACCCTGTCTAGCTCGCCTGTAAGTAGGCTAGTGCGATCAAAACTAAAAACCATATCCACGACTCAACTGAGAACATTATGAGAAAGAATCAACTAATTTATATAATATAAAACAGAATGGGTTTTTGAGCCTTGGACGGTCAGATAACATTTTGAGAGACAAACGTTGCATCCGACCATCTCAATCTCATCCCAGCCAAAGACATCCGACGGATGTAAGAGTTGTAACCTCTTTTCATTATGGCTTTGCATTGATTAGGTTCCCTCATAATTGGATCATAAATAAAACTGACTATGGAAAAAATAAATACAAATTAAAATAATTATCTTTAATTATCTAATTATTTGATCCAAATAACCATGTTGGCATCACCACATGTTGGATACAAATAACCTTTTTTATTATGAATTTAAATTGATTGGGCTCCCTCATAATTAGGGCCATAAAAATCATTATTGATTGGATTTCTTCATTTAAATCAAATAAATTCAATGCAAATTTATTTTAAGCGTATTATTATTCCTCAAGCTTCTCAAATCAAGTAGAATTGAAAAAATAAATAAAACACTTTTTCTATGTTGGTAAGAATCCCTCTATTGATCATGTTACATATGCTCTCCTTATTTTGTATGTTTGTAGGAAGAAACCATGGATTGATCAAAAACTTTTTTTAAGATAAATTTAATAATACATAAGAATTCTTTATCAGGTAAACTAGATGACAACTATATACATTTTTTTTTGTTTAGTAAAATGAATCGGTAAAATGCTTCTATTGTTAAATGGATTGATGATACAATCTCGTAGATATATTGTGCATTAATCCAAGCTTGATCGGGCTAATGCTCGTTTTGATTTGATTCATCAAAAATAAAATAATTTAACACGATAAAATAATTTGACTAGCAAGATTCAATTTCAAGAATTACTCTTTCATCAACTTGTTTGTGGATGAAATCTATTTCTGCTGATTTTGGTAATTTTGGGTGTGGGGATGAGAAACGAAAATAAACCCTAAACAATGCACTGCACGGGAGTACTTTTGATTCGAGAGATCAATCTGTACAATCCTGGCCTAAACCAAGAAATGGTCGTTCCGGCCTTGCTTCGATCACAAAGTGAAGGAGAAGGGTTGGTCTTAGAAAGGGAAGCGAAGAGAGTGTTAAGACCAGAATGGTTCATTCTGAAGATGTGGCTTGTTTTATGACTCGTATCAGAAAGTGGAACTGGCTTGCAGAGTGAAAAGCTATCAGTTCTTGGTGATTTCTGGATCCTAAGTTGTTGCTAACCAAAAACTTGTTGTTTTGTGGAAATAGGTCAAGCCTATTTATACAAGTCATATTTAAACGTACCCTGGTCTCGTAGGAAGTGGGAACGATTGGGTGATGGAAGAGTGGAGTAACGTATAACCGTCAGAAACCCATGCTTCCATGATGAGGGAAGTGGATCCATTTACACCCGTTACTTCTTTCCGCCACTAATTGTCCCGCTTTATGACACTTTCTTATAACGGGCGTATTGCACGCCGCACGCTGTAAACCTCTAGACCTATACCCTGATGAGTATCCACCAGTTTGTCACATGTTTGATGTCTCGAGTGTTTTCGTGGAAAACGTGTAGCTGATTGCTACGTGTGGCAAGTCAAAGTCAATAGACTTGCCATAGGAAAATAGCATGTGATGCTATTAGGCTTGCCTTGGCTGGCCGCCTAAAACTTTCCACAAGCCTGTCAATTCCTTGGCGAATTTGGACGACTGAGATTGTAGCTTATGAGAAAGGATGACCATTGATTATGGCCACATCCTGTTGTATAGCAAAGTGGCGCTATTGGCATAGTGGCGCCTGGCGTAGACATGGCATAGCGACATGCCAGTGGCGTAGCCGTGGCAGATGTTTTAGCATATTGGTGTTAGACCCAAATGTGGCGTGGCAACATTGGCCCTATTGCCACAAAAATCCCAATGCTCTGGGAAACGTTACTTGGCTTGGTTGGCGTAGCAACTTTGCCTGAATTAGGGTTTGGTATGCCAAAACCCTAATTAGTGCATGCGGCATGTGTCATGTGGACGTGGCGCATCGACATCTTGTGCAAATGGTGCCATAGCCATACCGAAAGAACCATAGCCAGACCATCATGTGGAAACGACCACATGAGTAAGGATTTCCACGGGTGGCTATGATATGGCGTCTTTATTAGGGTTTCCTGGGTCCTGCACGGCTCGTGGCATGTCGTGGGGCCCGAAGTGGCATAATTTATGCCACGACTGGAAATTATGGTTTCGACCATGCAAGGTCGTGTCTCTAGTTAGGATAACCACATTGAAGTCTGTTATGGCGTTGGCCACGAACAGATGATGGGTTGGCACGTAAGTGCACTATATATATGGTATGTTGCCACGTTCATCATGCTTCGTGGTAAAGTGGCACGTTTAGCATGTTTGGCATGCCAGTTAGCGTATTGGCGCAACCTTGCCTCTTTTGATGCTGTGGAAGGTTTAGGACGACCTAATTGGTCAATTAAAAGAGGGGCCGACCAAGCATGGGTGTGGCCACACTTCTAGTGTACGTGTGGTAAGTTTAGAGCGACCTGATTGGTCGATGGGAAGGGGGCCGGCAAGCAACATGGGCCCGACCTCATTCTAAATGCATTTGGCGCATTTAGAGCGACCTGATTGGTCGATGAAAAGGGGCGGTAAAGCATGGGCGTGGCCACACTTCCAACGCGCCGTGGCGGGTTTAAAGCGACCTGATTGGTCGATGGAAAGGGGGTCAGAAAGCAAGGGCGTGGCCACACTTCCAGCACGCCGTTACGGGTTTAAAGCAACCTGATTGGTCGATGGAAAGGGGGGCCGGTTGAGCAGCATGGGTCTGGACACATGCAAGTGGCGCCTTGCTGGCCTATGGCCTGGCCACACCTCCCTTTGTTGCTGCTCCCATTCCGCGGCTCCTTGTTTTATGATTTTGGGTGGGATTTTGCACCTACTAATCCATGACGGATTAATTGCCTAGTTCGCCTAGGCTTAATTTCGACAGGCAAGGTCTAATATATTGCGCAGCATGTAAAACCCTAATTTTTGCAAATTAATCAGGGCAATATCTGAATCCTATGAATTATCACAAAATTGATTGAATTCTATGTGTTGACACAGAGTTCTTTAAGTTCATTGCCAGAGAGCAGTATGCTTTCCGATTGAATACTTTATGCAAGGATCTTATCCTTGATACTTGGAAATTTGTGCTACTTTGTTGCGAGTGAACACAAATTGTCATGCCATATAAACATTAAGGGTTCAACCGGGGAACATAGCACAGAAAGCATTCAAAGAAACTTATATTAATTGAATAATATAGGCAGGGTGCCGAAATTTACTGTAATATCCGGGATTGTTGCTACATGCACCATTCTCAACACTTTTTGTGAATATATGTTGCTCAATAAATGCGCCAATATGAAGAGGTTGAACACTAATCACTTTTACATGGCTGCTTTTTGCAGAGTGACGACACATTAAATGTAGAGTTTTACAAATTTAGCCATGAACTAAAAACCACCATCAACATTAAGTCCCCCGCTTAGCACCTAACAGAGTAGCATTGTTGCCCATGGGTAAGCATGAGATGGTGACAAAAGGATAAAAAATCGAAAGGGCAAGACATGAGAAGATTACCAGGAAAATTCGATTGACCTTTGGCAAGAGACATGAGCAGTCTGCAATCTTTTGTCGGGCGCACTTGCCTTGGCCATGGAGTACTGGTGCCATGTATTGTTTGTGCAAATGAGCCTTGAATACAAAGATGAGTGTTGAGGTGGTGGAGACGTCAACACTATAATGTATTGAGGCAATATGCATGACAACATAGTAGTGAGTGTTGAGGAATTTGTACGTCTCAACACTAAAAGGAGAGAAGTGTTGAGGAAGTTTTCCTAGCAACACAGTGATGAGTGTTGAGGAATTTGAACGTCTCAACACTAAGAGGAAAAATGTGTTGAGGCAGTTTGCCTGGCAACACAATAGTGAGTGTTGAGGAATTTGCATGTCACAACACTAAGAGAAAAGGATGTGTTGATGCCCGACAACACAGTGGCGAGTATTGAGGAATTTGGACGTCTCAACACTAAGAGAAAAGGATGTATTGATGCCTGTCAAAACTGTGGTGAGTGTTGAGGAATTTTCACGTCTCAACACTAAGAGAAAGGATGTGTTGATGCCTGGCAGCACAGTGGTGAGTGTTGAGGAATTCACACGTCTCAACACTAAGAGAAAAGGATGTGTTGATGCCCGGCAACACAGTGGTGAGTGTTGAAGAATTTGTACGTCTCAACACTAAGAGAAAAGGATATGTTGATGCTCGGCAACACAGTGGTGAGTGTTGAGGAATTTGTACGTCTCAACACTAAGATAAAAGGATGTGTTGATGCTCGGAAACACAGTGGTGAGTGTTGAGGAATTTGTACGTCTCAACACTAAGAGAAAAGGATGTGTTGATGCTCGACAACACAGTGGTGAGTGTTGAGGAATTTGTACGTCTCAACACTAAGAGAAAAGGATGTGTTTATGCCCGGAAACACAGTGGTGAGTGTTGAGGAATTTGCACGTCTCAACACTAAGAGAAAAGGATGCGTTGATGCCCGGCAACACAGTGGTGAGTGTCGAGGAATTTGTACGTCTCAACACTAAGAGAAAAGGATGTGTTGAGGAAGCACGCCTTGCAACACAGTGGTGAGTGTTGAGGAATTTGCACGTCTCAATACTACGAGAAAAGGATGTGGTGAGGAAGCACGCCTAGCAACACAGTGGTGAGTGTTGAGGAATTTGCACGTCTCAATACTAAGAGAAAAGGATGTGTTTAGGAAGCACACCTAGCAACACAGTGGTGAGTGTTGAGGAATTTGTACGTCTCAACACTAAGATAAAAGGACGTGTTGATGCCCGACAACACAGTGGTGAGTGTTGAGGAATTTTCACGTCTTAACACTAAGAGAAAAGGATGTGTTGATTCCCGACAACACAGTGGTGAGTGTTGAGGAATTTGCACGTCTCAACACTAAGAGAAAAAGATGTGTTGAGGAAGCACGCCTAGCAACATAGTGGTGAGTGTTGAGGAATTTGCACGTCTCAACACTAAGAGAAAAGGATGTGTTCAGGAAGCACGCCTAGCAACACAGTGGTGAGTGTTGAGGAATTTGCACGTCTCAACACTAAGACAAAAGGATGTGTTGAGGAAGCACGCCTAGCAACATAGTGGTGAGTGTTGAGGAATTTGTACGTCTCAACACTAAGAGAAAAGGACGTGTTGATGCCCGGCAACACAGTGGTGAGTGTTGAGGAATTTGCACGTCTCAACACTAAGAGAAAAGGATGTGTTGATGCCCGGCAACACAGTGGTGAGTGTTGAGGAATTTGTACGTCTCAACACTAAGAGAAAATGATGTGTTGATGCCCAGCAACACAATGGTGAGTGTTGAGGAATTTGTACATCTCAACACTAAGAGGAAAGGATGTGTTGATGCCCGACAACATAGTGGTGAGTGTTTAGGAATTTGCACGTCTCAACACTAAGAGAAAAGGATGTGTTGATGCCCGGCAACACAGCGGTGAGTGTTAAGGAATTTGTACGTCTCAACACTAAGAGAAAAGGACGTGTTGATGCCCGGCAACACAGTGGTGAGTGTTGAGGAATTTGCACATCTCAATACTAAGAGAAAAGGATGTGTTGATGCCCGACAACACAGTGGTGAGTGTTGAGGAATTTGTACGTCTCAACATTAAGAGAAAATGATGCGTTGATGCCCAGCAACACAGTTGTTAGTGTTTAGGAATTTGTACGTCTCAACACTAAGAGGAGAACGTGTTGAGGCAGTATGCCTGACAACACATTAGTGGTGTTGAGGAATTTGCACGTCTCAAATTTAAGATATTTAAAATTTATTGAATATGCCTAATAGATATAAAACATTTAGTTTAAGGATAGTTACTTAGCTCTGTTTCCGCTAAGCATGTCCTTCGCGCATGATTGGGCTTTGGGTATTTTAGGCTCCCCCCGTGAGTGATCAGCATCATGTGTTAGTGATGACATCAACATTATAACAGGTTGATAGACGGACAAAAGTCCCCAGGTCTTTGATGGGATGAAACAAAAGGTGTCCACAACTATGAACCTTGGTTTCTTGCGATCACGATCCTTGACAGGAGGAGTGTGGTGTCTACGGGCACGAACCTTGGAAGGAAGGAGTGTGGCGGCTACGACACGATCCTTGGAAGGAAGGAGTGTGGCGGCTACGACACGATCCTTGGAAGGAAGGAGTGTGGCGGCTACGACACCTTTGGAAGGAGGCGTTGAAGCGGCTTCAGCTCCTGGAGAGGACGTTGAAGCGGCTTCAGCTCCTGGAGAGGACGTTGAAGCTTATGGAGCAGAATGTCAAGCAAAGCGGCTGCTGGAGCGAACATCGAGGCAGAGCGACTTCTGGAAAGAACGTTGAAGCGGCTCATGGAGAGAAACGTCGAAGCGGCTCTTGGAGAGAACTCCAGTGAGGGCGCCATTAACCTTGACTTCAAAACGAGCCGATACGATATGGCATATGGGAAGGCGGCACACAAATAGTGTTGGTCAACAAGTCGTGTTTTTCTCCTCACGGGAAAGAATACGCTTCTTCTATTTGATTTTCCCTTGAATCTCTCAGAGTCTCGACGGTTACAATGTTGAAGCCTCGAGGTCGCGTCAATCGCCGTCTTGTCAAACTCGACATCCTTCAAGTGAACAGTGGTTATGAGTCCCCAGTTCCATCTATCAATCGTGATTTCCGGGAGAGGTTGAGTTTGGGAACGACTTCCCGGGCCGGAAACAACTTGTTTTCCGATACAAAGGCGGTTGAGGGCTGCAAATATGTCTTGACGCGCGCCTTGGAGAAATACGTAATCTCACATAAATGTTTCATCATAGACTACACGATTTTGTGGACGGAGTCCCCGGAAATCATGTAGCTCCTGACGGGAAGAGGGTCTCTGTGAACTCATGAGGGTTGCTGATTTTCTTTGCCTTGATTTTGGAGAAGTCGTTCCTGATCTTCACGTGTGATGAAATTGGATTGCTGATTCCTTTCTACTGGGCGTTCAGGAGAAACGCGAGCCTTCTCATCTATAAAGGCGCGTCCTGCTGAAGTGCTTGCGCCGGATGTTAAAATTATTCCTTGTCAGCTCCATCTGGGGTTATCGTGACTCTTGTGGCAGTCGCTTCGTTAGTGTCTTGGAGAAAATAGGTATGCCTTTCTGAGTTGTATCCACGTCTGTCTGATCCTTACGAGAACCTTTTTATCTTTCCATCAAATCAACAGTGGTAAGAGGAGGTTGGCTTCCTCTGGATCCTCCAGTCTCTCGTCCCGATGGTGGAGTGGTAGAGGCTCTGGTGACAACTGGGGGTGTCACGCTTGAAGAAACATTGGGGGTGGCAGCAGTGGCTCTGGCTCTGGTGATTGGAGGTGTGATGCCTGAGGAAACGTTTCTTATTCCGCCGGGTGCCGATCATGCCGACAGGTGGTACATTGATGTCACCGGGAAGGAACGTTGATACCAAGGATGTTCTCGGCGCCGGTGGCATCAAGGTTTGTTGCTGACCCGGACTTGAGCTCTACCATCTTGAAATTGGGATTGAAAAAAAAAATGAAATTGAAAATTGAAAATTGATATTGCAACCGAGAGATTAATCTCCCACTGTGGTCGCCAATTGTTTGTGGGTGAAAATTATTTCTGCTGATTTTGGTAATTTTGGGTGTGTGGATGAGAAACAAATCTAAACCCTAAACAATGCACTACACGGGAGTACTTTTGATTCGAGAGATCAATCTGTACAATCCTGGCCTAAACCAAGAAATGGCCGTTCCAGGCTTGCTTCGGTCACTAAGTGAAGGAGAAGGGTTTGTCTTAGGGAGGGAAGCGAAGAGAGTGTTGAGACAAGAATGGTTCATTCTGAAGATGTGGCTTGTTTTATGACTTGTATCAGAAAGTCGAACTGGCTTACAGAGTGAAAAGCTATCAGTTCTTGGTGATTTCGGATACTATGTTGTTCTTTGACCAAAACTTTTTATTTTGTGGAAATAGGTCAAGCCTATTTATACAAGTCATATTTAAACGTACCCTGGTCTCGTAGGAAGTGGGAACGATTGGGTGATGGAAGATTGGAGTAACGTATAACCGTCAGAAACCCATGCTTCCATGATGAGGGAAGTGGATCCGTTTACACCCGTTACTTCTTGCCGTCACTAATTGTCCCGCTTTATGAAACTTTCTTATAACGGGCGTATTGCACGCCGCACGCTGTAAACCGCTAGACCAATACCCTGATGAGTATCCCTCAGTTTGTGACATGTTTGATGTCTCGAGTGTTTTCGTGGAAAACGTGTGGCAAGTCAAAGTCAAGAGACTTGCCATAGGAAAATAGCATGTCATGCTATTAGGCTTTCCCTTGGTGGTCCGCCTAAAAATTGCCACAGGCTCACACCTTGGCGAATTTGGACGACTGAGATTGTAGCTTCTGAGAAAGGATGGACATTGATTATGGCCACATCCTGTTGTATAGCAAAGTGGCGCCATTGACATAGTGGCGCCTGGCATAGCCACGACATAGCGACATGCCATTGGCGTAGCCGTGGCAGCTGTTTTAGCATATTGGTGTTAGACCCAAATGTGGCGTGGCAACATTGGCCCTGTTGCCACAACAAACCCAATGCTCTGGGAAACATTAATTGGCTTGGTTGGCATAGCAACTTTGCCTGAATTAGGGTTTGGTATGCCAAAACCCTAATTTGTGCATGCGGCATGTGGCCGTGCCGCATCGACATTTTGTGCAAATGGTGCCATAGCCATACCGAAAGAACCATAGCCAGGCCATCATGTGGAAACAACCACATGAGTAAGGATTTCCACGGGTGGTTATGATATGGCGTCTTTATTAGGGTTTCTTGGGTCCTGCACGGCTTGTGGCATGTTGTGGGTCCCGAAGTGGCATAATTTGTTCCACGACTTGAAATTAGGGTTTCGACCATGCAAGGTCGTGTCTCTGGTTAAGATAACCACATTGAAGTTTTTTATGGCATTGGCCACGAACAGATGATGGGTTGGCACGTAAGTGCACTATTTATGGTATGTTGCCACGTTCGTCATGCTTCTGTGGTAAATTGGCACGTTTAGCATGTTTAGCATGCCAATTAGCATATTGGCACAACCTTGCCTCTTTTGATGTTGTGACAGATTTAGGACGACCTGATTGGTCAATTAAAAGAGGGGCCGACCAAGCATGGGTGTGGCCACACTTCTAGTGTGCGTGTGGTAAGTTTAGAGAAACCGATTGGTCGATGGGAAGGGGGCCGGCAAGCAACATGGGCCCAACCTCATTCTAAATGTGTGTGGCGCATTTAGGCGAATTGGTCGGGAAAGGGGGCCGACAAGCAACATGTGGCCACACTTCCAAACGCCATGACGGGTTTAAAGCGACCCGATTGGTCTAAAGGGGGTCGGCAGGCAAGGGCGTGGCCACACTTCCAGCGCATTTAAAGCGACCTGATTGGTCGATGGAAAGGGGGCCGGCAAGCAAGGGCGTGGCCACACTTCCAAATGTTAAAGTGGTGGGTTTAAAGCGACCCGATTGGTCGATGGAAAGGGGGCCGGTTGAGAAGCATGGGTGTGGCCACTTGCAAGTGGCGCCGGGCCAGCCTATGGCATGGCCACACCTCCCTTTGTTGCTGCTCCCATTCCGCGGCTCCTTGTTTTATGATTTTGGGTAGGATTTTGCACCTACTAATCCATGGCGGATTAATTACCTAGTTCCCCTAGGCTTAATTTCGACATGCAAGGTCTAATATACCACAGTAATGCAAAACCCTAATTTTTGCAAATTAGTCCTGGTAATATCTGAATCTTGTGAATTATCACAAAATTGATTGAATTCTATGTGTTGACACAGAAGTTCTTTAAGTTCATTGCCGAGAGAGCAAAGATGCTTTCCGATTGAATACTTTATGCAAGGACCTTATCCTTGATACTTGGAAATTGTGCTACTCACGCGAGTGAACACAAATTGTCATGCCATATCAACATTAAGGGTTCAGTCGGGGAACATAGCACAAAAGCATTCAAAGAAACTTATATTAATTGAATAATATAGGCGGGGTGCCGAAATTTACTGTGAATATCCGGGGATTGTTGCTACATGCACCATTCTGGTGGATATATGTTGCTCAATAAATGCGCAAGTGAAGAGGTTGAAAACTCATCACTTTTACATGGCTCTGTTTCTTTACAGAGTGACGGCACATTAAATGTAGGGTTTTACAAATTTAGCCCTGAACTAAAAACCACCATCAACACCACTATACTTTGAACCAAATTTAAAGATTATTTATATGAGACTTCCTGATCCACAAGTTCATATGTGTGAAATTCAACCTAACAACATCTCGAAATATAATTAAATATAATCATTAACTATATAAATGTCGAATTAGCCTCTTTTTTTTATTAGAGATTTACCAAAACTTTATGTTAGCATCATACCGTGCCGTTACGGCACGGGTTATTTCTAGTTATTAACATAACATTAATCATCTATGATTTCATTATACTTACTAATATTTGTGTATTATAATCGACATTGTTACAGAATCATTCGGCATATCATTAATAAGAATTATTAAATTATTCATCATTAACATATTATATGTGCATTTGTTAAAACAATTAAGTGCATTAATTGTAAAATTTAATTAAACATATTAATACCAGTATACTATAATTGAGAATAATTAAAATAGTTAGGTGCATTAAATGCATGGAATCTTTAATTTTTTTTAAAACAATTAATATTGGTATACTATAATCAATCAACATTTCTTGTCTTGAATAATAAAATGATCCATTTACATCAATAACACGACAAGTTATTTTGTGAATACTAATTTTTTTTTACTTCGCGCGAAAGAAATCACTTTCGTTCGTTTTTCCAATTGTTTACTTAATTCTCACATAACATTGACAGATTATGAAATTCTAACCTCATACATACCAGTCTACTTGATAATTAACCGTGGAAGTTTAAAGTAGTCGAAGTAAATTTAGATGTCTTAGAGCGCGCTTATGTTTAAATGAGGAGATTAGTCCACGAAGAGGTTGACTTCCAAAAAATTTATCACTATTTCATGAATAATTTAATATTAATTATGTGACTCGTAATCATATAAAATTATAAACTCGTGGTGTCATCGTCAAGTGTTATGCGAGGATGATCTGTATGAAGAGAAAATAGTATAAACATTTTTCTTTTTAAGGGAATGAATTCTTAAATATGATAGACTAAAATGTGAATTCTTAAGGGGTCTAAAAAAATTCCCAGAAATACCTTTGAGGGCGTGGCTCGAGCACCATCAGTTCCGTCATCGTTGGTATCACCTTAGCTGTAAATTATTAGGAACTAATTTTGAAATTTTAAATACTTAAATCGGATTAAAACATTAATATGAGAATATATGTATTATATATTTTCATTGTTATTGTAATACAAATGAGACAATACATTAATGTGGAAATTTCTGAGGAACCCGAGTTTGGATTCTCTTTCTTCCGCAAACCCATCATTAAGATGGTGTATATAGGTAGCCCAAAACATAAAACCAACGGTTGAGATTAATAGTTTTAGATTGAATATGTATTTTCATGTTTTCAACATGACTATATTGACCTTGGTTAGTTAAATATTTTGAACAAACACAATTTTTAAAAAGATGACAATCATTTAATTAGTCATAGGCTTAATTTATGGTCCAAAATATCCATTATTAGTTTGTTTCATTTAATTATCGTAATTATGGTTATTATCTTCATATTTACCGTTTTTTTTTTGCCTAAAATAATTACCTTTTCCAGTTTTGATATCTCTCTCCAATTCTTCAGTTCATCTATCTCTTCCGGTTTGTCTTCCTTCTTCTTATAGTCATCCATTAATGGATATTAATCTATTACTTCAAGCTTCATCAAGAAAAGCTAATTTTTGTAGCTACTAGTAAGCACAATATTAACACAGTTCCATACCAACCACAACTGAATATTCCATTAAGGATAATGCAATTCTCAGTATATGGTGATAAAAAAACTAAATTATCACAATTGTAATTTTCGGAAAAACTGAATTATCATGATTGTAATTTTTGGAAAAACTGAATTATCACAAAACTGAATTTGCAATCTTGTGAAAAATCAAATGATCACACTAAATGAAAAGTTTAATTATCACATATATAAGCACGTGAAAACTAGTGATTTTCCAAGAGTTTAAACTTGAATTTTTTTTACAAGTAAAAAGCACAAGTTCCTAATATGCAAATTTGTGTTTTCACTTTTTTGGAATGATAAAATCAATTTTCACATGAGTATCTTAAATGAAAATAATAATTCCTAACCTCATTAATGTTTTATTTTTACCTTACTTGAAAAATATCCACGTGATTGAATTTAAGGCAATATACGTTTAAATATGAATTAGTTACTTAATTTTGTGAACAGACGTTAATTTAGGGATATATTTGGACGTTTCCAATTAGGGATATATTTAAAACAAAAGATTCCAAATAAATCTCCTAATTTAGGTGAAGGTTATATGTGTAATCTAAATTAATTATGGATTCTACATATAGAACATCTTATTGATGGGTTCTTTATATATGAAAAAAAAAATGGGCTAGAGATCGATAGTAGTATAATTTATTCTAGTTATTTGGACCTACAATTAATTTAAATAACTTTTTTTGTCTCCAAGTTGTCCATTCAAGGAATGTACGTGTTTCTATCAGTTTTCATATATAAATGCCCCTTTATATCCTCATCCAAACTCACCATTCCCAAAACAAATCAAATAGAAAGAAGAAAAAAAAACTTCATTTTTTTCACTTAGCATTACTTATTTCAGTCTATCTTCAAACAGAATGAGGATTTCTGCAGTTATCGTTTTTTTCATGATACTTGGTTTATTTACATCTTCGTCAACTGCCCAAACTGCCCCAAATAAAACGCATTGGTATGAAGACTCTACGTTGTATATCGATTATTTAAGAGGAGTGATCGGTTTGTGGAGGCTGAAGGATAACTACAATGTCCCTACCGTATCGGGTGACTTCCAATACTTAGGAGATGTCGCAGATTATCTATCTTTGGTTGATCACTCTTTTCAATGGAAGAAGACCGATTTCGACGCCATGGCAGGTTTTATATACAAATATGATTGTGTAGTAAACCATTATGGTCAGCTTTTTCCCATAACTTTTCCTCGTGATAGATTCAACAATTTCCTACCTCAAATGAGCAAACCAAAGAAGGTTTATGGCACGTGAGGTACTAAACATGCCTAGTTATGGTTTATCTCGTTACGCCGATTCCATATCGTGAGGTTACATATGTCACGGGGATCTCGCTCGGACAACCTAGTCCTAAGGAAACACAATTAGCTGCAGAATTGGCGGACTGTGAGGAGGAACGTGCTTCTCTTGAAGATAAGTTGAAAAAAGAGAAAAAAAGTAAGAAAATTTGTATCGATCTGCTCGGAAATTCGGGCAAAAAAATTGGCTTATTGAACTAAGTTTGTGTTCGTATAAGCTTTTCTTATTTGCTTTGGGTATGTGTGCCTTCCTTTATTTATTTCCTTGTATGTTGAATATAGCGATTGTATTTGGCTTTGTTATGTTTTTACGAAATAATGTATCTGATTTTGATGATCAGATAAGTTGTAATGGTTGAAAACCTCAAATCGATTAAATGTATGTGTAAGTCGAATTGATAATAATAATATGTTGATTAAATATTTAAATATTCCAGAAAGTAGTTACCTATTAATGTCGCCCCAAATGAGCAACTCCAACGAATCATGACTGTCAATAGGAAGTACCAGTTTGCCGGGGGGTGTACCTTCCAAAGGTATAATATGTTTTTTCTTATATAGAATTTAATTAGGGCTGCACATGGGCGGGTTTGGGCGGGTATTAGCTAAAACCAACCTCGCACCCACAGACTGCGGGTTTTATTTTCATAATCAACCCCATACCCACAAACAGCGCGCGGATTTTGTTACCTGCTTGCTACGGGTGGGCGGGTTTGGGTTTAGACCCGCTTAAACCCTCTTTATATTCAATAATCATTCACACACATGTTTTAAAGTTTAAATAAACTACTTACTTAAGTTCTTGATAACTTAAAAAAACAAACCATAAACATAACTACATAAGTCTTCATTATAAATTTTTTTAGAGCTTATAGATGTATGTATTAGGGTTTCTGGTTACTTACTTGGTTTTTATATTTTGTTTGAAATTCTCATTAAATAGTTTGGATTTTTAGTTTGCCATTTTGTTTTCTGTATTTATTTTGCGCTAATGATCATGTTCTTGTTACTGAGCTAGCACATCTACTTATCTCAGTTGAAATCAGATTTTCAACTTCTTTTGATTTTAAGATGCCTACTACTACTACTGATGCATTAATAACATCATCATTATGGTTTGGTTTTGATAACGGATCGCTAGGATTAGTTTTATCAATGGTGTATATTTAGCGGGTTTTTCGGGCGGGTTTGGACGGGTATTAGCTAAAACCAACCTCGCACCCATAGACAACGGGTTTTTATTTTCATAACCAACCCCGCACCCATAACGGACGGGTTCGGATTAAAAACCCACGGATTTAACGGGTACGGGCGGGTTTGGGTATGATGGACGAGTCACCCAGGCAATTCGGCACCCTATTAGCAATCTTGCAACATGAGTCTGTATAACTGCTCCTTTTGACCAAATCATGGACCGTAACTCGTTCACTGATTCACTATCCCATTGGGGCCATAGTTGAAAAATTGGGGAACCAAATCTATTGAGAGCTAGAGCAGAGAAATGAAAGTTTGAGTTTTGGCAGAAGTAGAGACGCAGCAAATCGTTCAAACAAATGCCCTAGAGGAAGCACTATTCAAGAAAGAGTCGAATCAAATTTCTCAAACTTAGAAAAACGGTCGAAGTTGGTAATCATCACAAACAACATCGTCACCGTCAACTCTAGGCACTTTGCTCTCAAGGTATAATCATCAATCCTTAAAAATAAATTGAGTATTTGTTTCTTCATTTGTTTGATGGCATTGTAGATTTGCTCAATAGCATTGTGGAAAATGTGAGTGAATTTGGGTTTGCTTGAAGTGTCTATTGCACGCCGAATGTTGGGTTTTTTGTTCTTGTTCGGCTTTCGAAACTATGGGTAAAAAGGGCATGGGTATGTCACCGGCACCAATCTATCCACCTTGATAGCTAAATCCGATGGGATTCTGAATCTTACCTTTTCAGATCTTCGCTTTAAGAGTTCTAAAATCATATTTCTTATGGTGCCCTTCTCATTTGTTATATTGTAAGGAACGAGTCTAACTTTGTGCACCCCCTTAAAACCGGGGTGCACATTCCGGCTATGCTCATTGGATAACTTTTCTACCGCAAAACCAGTTATATTTCCTAGTAAAAATGTTTTCTCTCTCTTACTTCTTCACCATCTCCTTAAAGAAAAGAAATTTCATCGTTTGCCGAGTTTCCAGTAAACCTCATCATGGACAACCACATCATGACAACTCCATCACCATTAGCACATCTCTTTATTTCACTGCTAACAAATATAGAGTTGTACTGAAGATTAATAGAACCACAAAGATGAATCAAATCTCTCTTACTAAGGAAATACTCTTTTCGAATTAGTATATAAGATTTACGATAAAGCAATTTTTGCCAAAGATGTTAGATTATTTGTTCACGAATTTCAATTTTTCTAGGCAAATTTATGACAAAAACATATAACAGACCCTAAATCTATATTGGAAGGTAATTTTGAGAATGAGAGGAGCCTGAAACTGAAATCCAACTCAATCAACCACATCTCCTTCTTTCCTTTTTAAACAGATTTATAATGAACAGACGAATGTATTGCCTTTAATTACCTGGTCATGCGTGTCTTTGATGTTAGTAAAGTGAAGATTCGAATAGCAAATTAGCACTTATAATTTGATCAAAACATGATTATGATTTGACAGAATTTTTAGATGACTATTCTAATCAAATCTAAAATTAGGTTTAATCATTTATTTTGAGAGTTTATTGTTCCCAACTTTGATTAGGCTGTTAAGGAATGATCGTAAACTTCTCAATTTTTTTTTCTTACTATAATCGTAAACTTCTATCATCTGTAAGTCACCCCAGAGAAAATAAAAAAGTTGAAGTTAGAAACAAGATCGAAAAAGGAGGCGGTTTATGCCGATTTATTAACCAATAGCTATAGCCGGAATGTGCACCCCGGTTTTAAGGGGGTGCACAAAGTCGGACTCGTAAGGAACTGATGATAGAAAAAGCTGAAGGGCATCATGGAAAAGATGAAGGAATTGAAATTTAAAACGAGCTCCATGGCTTACAACAGCTTAATGACCCTTTATACTAAAACTGGAGAATCTGAGAAGGTCCTAGTTTTCATACAAGAAATGAAGTCCGATGATGCAACTCCAGATTCATGCAATGTCTGGATGACGGCTCTGGCAGCTTCTAGTGATATATATCTGGGCTTGAGAGGGTTTATGAAGAGATGAAAAGGGATGTAAATGTTACTGGAGATTGGACCATTTATAGCAATTTAGTACCTGTCTAATTTAATGCTGGTTTGTTTGAGACGGCAGAGTTAGCAAAAAGCTTGAGAAGAGAAGCGACAAAAGTCTTACTGCTTATAAGTTCCTCATCACATTGTATGGGCACACTGGAATACTGCTTGAAGTTTAGCTAGTTTGGCGCTCTTTGAGGCTAGCTTTGCGAAAAACACCAGATTTTAGTTGTCTGAGTATGGTTCACGTTTTGGTCGACTCGAAAGATATATCTGGCGCTGAGAATACTTTTGGGAATGGTATCTGGGAACCCATCTTATGATGTTCACATCGTGAATGTCTTAATTGGAGCTGTATGGGAAAGAATGTTTAAGCTAGAGAAAGCTGATGAAATCAAGGAACTAACAAGGAGGTACCGAGCAAAGGCTGATGTCAGGACTAGGGAAATCTTCGTATTTATACTTTGCAAACGGGAACATGAATTCTGCTCTCAATTGTGTCAGCGATGCAATACAACCGGGCAGAGGGGATAGAAACAATTGGACTCCCTCAAAGTAGGTGGTTCAGACTCTGATGTCGCATTTCAAGCAGGAGAGAGATGTTGAGGGCTTAGAAGCATTTATTGAGAATCCAAAGAAGGCTGAGAACAAATTAGAAGTAGACGTGTTTGAGTCAATGATAGGGAAATATGCAGCTGTTAGCAAGACCAGTCAATCAATTCGTCGCTAATTAAAGATGGAAAATGTTGGCGTGAATGAAGAATCCAAGAAATATCTTGACGTAGTGTGCGTTGAAGAATAAGCTCGTTAAGGAAGAAACAAGTAGACAGAGAGAAAGCGGTATGTAATGTTCTCATCCCTTATATCTTCATTTTCAGTTTTGATTTGGTTTTTGTTTTTGATTATGGAAAGTTACAAAAATGTATTTCTTTGGATTTGTCAGCTGATATTTCTTTGATACAACATCCAGATACTATATAAACGTGTTTAGTGTATTGAATTGATGTTGATCATTGTATCTATCTACTAGTCTGTCCATAGCAAATCCTTTTGGTAGTTCAAGCCTTCAAGGCATCAAGAAACATTTAACTATGAATGCAAGATTGGCAATACGACTTTGGGTTCTACTTGGTAGTAGTATTCATTGCTGCCTCAATTCATTACTTTTTGTATCATCAAACCATGTTGTAGCAGTCAATGTATGCAAGGTACATAGTATTTCTCAGAGTTGCTTGCTCCGTTCACGCGCATAATTAGATCTGCTTGTTTAATTGGCCTAATATTTTCATTCATTCTCTTTTATATTTTGTTGATTTTGTATTACGTTTCTGTTCAATTCAATTTTTATTGAGTATCTGAATCGGCTCATGTACAGGGAGTAATAGAATGGAAATTAGGATGTGGAATAAAAACCTTGAGCTGTTTCGGTTTCTTACTGTTTTCTTTTTATCTGAAAACTTCCTGTCATGTTTCAATGGTTGTGCAAGTGCGGTGTTATTTGCTTTTAATCACTTTTCATCCATGCATACATGAAAATGATCTGATGACTAATTTCTCTGCAGAAGATGATTTCTTTATGATTAAAATCAAGATCAAATCTTCTGTTATCATCACGTGATTGAGTCCTTGATGATAATACAAGGAATGATCTTGATCTACACGATGAGGAGAGATCATACTTCAGAAAATTAGACCCTGTGTCATCTCTATGAGGGTAGGTGTTAGCAAACTGTTCAGAATTGTAGATTAGACATAATATGGACTTGAAAAAAATTGGTGAAGATATCGTCCTGTTCATCTCTTGTGCAAAGAGCATAAATTAGTTCACGGAATCAGTATATATGCATATCCTTTACAGTCTTTGCCAATGTTGTGTGCTCTGGATAAATTGCAGCTAGTGTAACATATTGTTTACAAGAGTATTTTTACAGTTTTTCTTGCTGGCTTACAGTTTGCCGTTAAGGTAACCTTTTGTTTTTGAAGCTAAGAGCTTCTCCAATGGAATGTGTGTGAAGGAAAAAGTCTTCATCCACATAGGACACACAACCATTTTTATAAAAAATCATCTCCAACCCATTGATATGAGGATGACGAGGCAAAAAAAAAAGTTAGACATCCTCTAAGTGAACCTCTAGTTTTAGACATTCACTTAGAGGATGTCTTCCCATCCTAGTCACACTTTTATTAATAAAAATCATTAAAAATAAAAATGGAATTAATTTTAACCAATTATTCACCTACAAATAAGCAAAAGAATGATACAACACTCTATGGGTTGGAGATAAAATTTATTTTCTCATAATATTTAGGATTTTATACCAAGAGAATGCCTTAAAAGTGATGCCACATAGGAAACATCGACATTTACCATTGGAGAAGCTCTAAGGTAGTCTGGCCTTCTTTTGTATGTTGCAAGAATCTACTAACGGGCTGAGCTCTGGTAATGTGGGCTCTACTACTAAAATACCATGGCCGGATCTGGCAGTTCTCGGAGAGAGAAACGTGAACATCGGAAGCCGAATGTTTCAGAAAGAAAAGACCCGTTGTTGAACTAGAAACATAGATAAGTATATAAGGTGGACAAATTTGTGCACAGTTTGTTGAATGTAGAAATTGACGTTTAGTCCCAAAGTTACTGGGCTTAGGACGCTTTAGTCCATCCATCTGAAGCCCAGTACAGTTTAATCCAAAAATCCCGCCTGCACAGTTTAGTCCAAACTGTTACGATTTAGTCCAAAACCGCGTACGAGTCCCGAGTTTCCGATTTTCCTATATACCATAATTACCCTCGAACGATTCCTTCTATATAAAGTATGATTTTGAAATCGAAACTTTTGGATCTGAAACTTGAATTGAAAACAGGATGCGGCTCAAAGATGATTTGGGAGGCGATTTAATAGTTTCGAGAGAGATTTTGATCGTTTCTTCATCGTACTTCAACTCGGTTTACGTTCTTAATCCAAAGAACTTTGGGTCAGTTTCAGAGAGAATTGTTTGTTCTATAGTAGAAAATTCTTAATCTCAGGTTTGAAGAAACCACAGAGTGAGAGATAGATCGATCCTCTCATAGATTGGATTGTGATTTCTAATGGAGCAGAATTCAACTTCAGGTTAGTTTTCTTTTGGTTGTATTTCATCTAATTTTCAGGTTTTGTTTCTGATTTTTATTTTTACTGAGTTTATGAGTTGATGATATCAATTTGTGTAATCTTGAGTTGATATTTTGTTATATTCTAGCTTTTTGATTCTCTTGATGATGATGATTTACCAGTAAATACTAGATAAATTCGATTTTTGTTACTTGATGTTGTTTTTTTTAGTTTTATGATGCATGATAAGAAATCGACGGTGATACTATATCCTAGTCTTCTATTTTTTGTTCCATTAAGATTCTGGAGCTTATTTGATGGAGTATTTTTATCTAGGTTTAACGTTAGTTGATGTTTTTGCATTTTTTAAATGTGTACTTTCATGTACACCGCTTTACTGGTATCGGTTTTATGAATTTGAAGCTTCATATGTTTATTATCATTTCTTTTGTAATATGTAGGGGTTCCAAATAAGCCTGACAAGTTCATTAATGCTGTTTTGAATCATGGTGAGCATTCTGCTGTTTTTCGTGTTAATACTAAAATAACCGTAGAAGAATTGAAGCATTTAACATGTAAGCACTGGAGGTCTTTGTCTCCTGGGAGTATATGTTTCAGTTATATGGACAATGCTCAAGTAGTTTATGTGACAGGTGATATACAACTTCAAAGCTTAATTGGTTTCATGATTCTTATTGATAATGAAGATGTGTATTTGCGTGTGGGAATAATTCCGAATCATACTTCTCGTTCTAAGTATGGTAGTAGCGAGAGCAGTAGTTCGGTTCTAAGTCTGGTTGCGGCAGTAGTTACGCTTATTGTTCTAAGTCTGCTTGTGTAACTGAAAGTCCTAAGATGGTAAGGGTGTTAGATCATGATGCAGACAAGGGTAAGCCTCTTATTATCGATGAATGGAATTATATATTTGACGAGATTGGTAGAGAATTCGTGGGTGGTGTTAAAGCTGTTAGGATTGCTCTTGATGAATACAAGATGGCTACTGGTCACAAGCCTATTATTCTTAAAAATGATAGAACTCGTTTCTTACGCAAAATGCGAAGAAGATGGTTGTGCTTGGAGGATTCATTTTGGTCCCGTGAATGGTGATACTTCTCGGTTCGTCTTTGAAAGATTCTAACGCTCACAGGTTAGTGGTTTTCATACTAGTCCACATTGCTGAAATAGTTAGTTTTAGGTGTAGATCTTGTTGGTACTTGTAACAAGTATATGTGGTGCAATCGTAGGTGTACATTGTGGTGTACATTGTGGTGTACTTGGTACTCGTAGCAAGATCTAATCGTAGGTGTACATTGTGGTGCACTGCTACGATTAGAGTGCTGAAGTACCAACACATGTAGATCTTGTTGGTACTTGTAACAAGTATATGTGGTGCACTGCTACGAGTCTTTATATCTTGCTCTGGTTAGTTTTTATGTTGATTTGTTTTAGGTGTACATTGTGGTGCACTGTACTACGAGTCACCCACTCCTTAGTCCTGTGGTGTACCTTAATAGTTTTTATCTTGATTTGTTTTAGTTGTACATTGTGGTGCACTGTACTTGTTGTACTCTTAAAATACATGTTCTTGCTTGGTTTTTGTGTATGTTCATATTGTTGTTTTTGAGATCTTATTAGGTGTGAATTGTGGTGCACATTACTTATTCCATTTTATTTATTTTTTTGTAGTTGTGGTGTTGGTTTGAGGTTGAAGAGTCCTGCGGTGACAACCAAGTTAATCAAGCATTTGATTGCTGACAATTTACAGGGTGATCCTAGCTTAAAACCCAATCAGATCATATCACTTTTCAAGAAAACTTATGGGTCCAATATTAAGTATCACCATGCCCGTAGAGGGAGAGAAGTCAGTATTTGAAGAACAAGATGGCGATGATGAGAAGTCGTATAGTGATTTTACTTGGTATGTCAAAGCAATTGAGGAAACTAATCCCGATAGCTATGTGAAGTTTGAAGTTGAGGATGGAACA
Source organism: Papaver armeniacum (assembly GCA_023531295.1). NCBI lineage: Eukaryota > Viridiplantae > Streptophyta > Magnoliopsida > Ranunculales > Papaveraceae > Papaver > Papaver armeniacum. Next base: position 242,149 of record JAJJWW010007798.1, on the reverse strand, counting down.
AATAGATTTCGTGAGGATATTCGTTTGTTACGGTGCTTGCAAGCATAGCTATAAGTATCTCAGGCCCATGATTTACTTGGACGCTACTTTTCTTACTGGTAGATACAGGGGTACTCTTATGGCTGCAACATGTATCAACGGAAACAATGAGTTTTACCCATTTGCTTTTGCCATTGTACAGTCTGAAAACAAAGATAATTGGTTTTGGTTTTTGGATAATCTTCAAAAACTATTGTCGATGGTCGATGATCGTCCGATTGTTTTCCTTAGTGATCGTGGAGAAGGACTCTTGCAGGGAATTCCAAAATATTTTCCTAATTCATATCACAGCTATTGCTTTTATCACATCAAATGCAATCTCCCCATTGGATCAGGTGATGCGAATTCGAAGCCCGTTCTTGATTTGTTTTACAAAGCTGCGTACTCTTACACACCAAAGAAAATTTGAAGAAGCTTTGAAGGGAATGCATGCAATTGAGCTGGGCATGTTGCTAACTATATCAGGACTATTCCAAAGGAGAAATGGGCAAATGCGTTTTTCCCGTATGCGAGATATGGTGCTCACTCTTCAACTCTTCTTGAGTCCTTCAACAACTGGGTTCTTCCTTTTAAAAAAGTTGCCTCCGCATTTGTTCTTCTCGATGCGATACGGTGAGTTTTATGTTTAGTTTTTTATTTATGCAACTATGTCTACATTTGTTTTGCATACATGTGTTTTCTTTGATTTGTAGATACATGTATCCAACTTGTGTGTACATTGTTGTACACATTGATTTCCTTGATGTGTACATTGTTGTACACATGTTTTATCTGTATTCCTTTTTGTTGTACACATGTTTTTGATTTTATGGTTTGTGTTTTTATCATGTCAGTTTGAAGGTTATGGACAAAATGTCTCAGAGAAGGATACTAGGTCTGGAAACATTCAACACTAGGCTCACTCCTGAATATGAGGCTTTACTAAAGGAAAACATCGACATTGGTCGTACTTGGACCGTTGTTCAGTCCATGGAAAGATTGTATGAAGTCAGGTCTCCCCGGACTCATTCTGTAGATCTATTGCAGAAAAATTGTACATGTCACAGGTGGCGAGTTAATGGTTTCCCTTGTGCACATGCTTGTGCTGCAATTCAAGCTACTAGAGAAGACATCTATGATTTTGTTGAGCCATACTTCACCACCGAGTGGTATAACAGACATACCAGAGATCATCTTGCCAATCCCCAATTACGACAAGCCGCAGACTTATGATCCTAGTGATAGGGTTATTGTTCCTATTCCCGTTCCTCCACCGGGTAGGCGAAGAACACAACGAATCGTGCATCCTTATGAGAAGCAAAAGAGGAAAATGATGTGCACAAAGTGCTTCACACTTGGTCACCACAACAGAGCTACCTGCCCCATGATTTGATGAATTTTTCTATGTTTCATTTTTTCAAAAGATTCTATGTGTTTGGTCTTTACTTTTGGTAATGTCTTTTCAATTTTCTTTGGCGTGGATAATAAGTGCCAGGACATGTGTACCATTCTCGTACACCTTCCCTGTGAACTTCAGTTTTTATTTTCCTGTCTTTTTAAATGTGTACCACTATGTACACCTTGGTGTACAATGGATGCTACTAGTCTATTTTGTTTAGTAATTGCTTATTAATTTTGTTATGTTCAATTTTTCAGTTCTGCATGATATAAATTTTTTAGTAATATACTTATGTCTTTCATTTTCCTCTTTTTTATTATGAAAATCTAGGAGATCAAAACACGTGTACCTTTATGTACACCTTATGAAAATCTGTCAGAACATGTGTACCTTTATGTACACCTTATGAACAAGTTTACATATGTCGCACTGTGTACAATCAAGTACACCTTAAGAGATCCAAACCTTATGAACAGCTTTCTTCTATGTCGCACTGTGGTACAATCAAGTACAAATTTCCAACTAATAAAAATATTAATTCAAGGTCTTGATAAGTCATAAACAAAGTTATAAAAACTGAAATTTGATTATGTTGTCTGCAAAGATAGAAAATGTTTAGAAGCAAGCAATTCACAAATTGATCTTGTACAATGAATTATGAAAATAAACTCTTCTTCCTCCTCAATGGATTCTTTTCCATACTCAGGCGCCACTGCTTGTGTGCTTCATCAGTTGCTACATCCCACACCTGTTCATAGATTCCGACTTTTTTCAGCATCTTTGCCACCAATGTTGCTCTCATATCCTGACAGATTTTTTCGGCCCTCTGCTGATCTCTTTCCATACTCTTTCTCTTCTTGATACCTCGTTTTATGAAGTAGCAAGTATACAGCAGGCAATCTGGATTTGTACCTTGAGAAGGACACTGCATGATGTTTATCTCATGTTGTTCTATAGGCGCATCACCCTTTAGCACTCTCTTTTTGTTGAGTTCCAACTGCACCACATTTGCCAGTTGTTGTGCATCATTTTTGTAGTGCTCATTTGACTCGGCAGTTGTACCACTTCCACTCTCGCCTATGAAATCAAACTTCAAAAGTGACCAGTGAAGCCCCACTGCATTTTGTATTGTAGAGTGATTGAGGGGATTAGAAGAACTTCCAAATCGTCGTGCATGTCCCGTATTTAAATCTACCACAAGCCTTTGTGTCTCACTCGATGTTGTTGTTCTTCACATAGTACTGCAATCAATAATTTGTTGGAAAATAAGGTACACCTAAATCATACCTATATAAAATCTATCAATCAAACATTCATGCAAACACTTAATATAGCATTCGTCAATCATATGGCATACTTGGTGTATATCTATGTCCACTCCTAAAAATAAATCTACAAAGGCATACTGGTGTATATATCTATGTCAATCATGTGTACTAGTATGTACACATCATTAAATTATCTATATATGACATTTTTTATTTGTTTTTTTGAGAAACTTACACATGCAGTAGGACTCATAATTTCGCATCTCATGTACTTCTCGGTCATCGATGACGGATTCTGTCTCGACCATTGCATTGCAACGTCGATGGATGTAAAATCGAGTACCGCTTGATCCAAATACTTGTTGAACATCAATTCACAAAGTACTTTCCCCACAATCATAACATCTTCCTTGATCGTTGGATCTTGGAGCCTTGTTAGTTCCCAAGCTACAGAGCTGCATAATCATAAAGGAAATGTCAACATGGTGTACATAGTGGTGCACATAAGCTTTTTTCAATAAGATGCAATCATTCATATAGTACGAGGTATTGTTTTGTGAACTTACGTCAGGCTTGCATAATCGAAGAATTTCTGTACCCTTTTCTTGTCCTGGTCCTGTGTCCATGGCATGGTAAAGTGGTGATTGACGGATATCCGGCAGGGGCGATAAGGATGATACTCATTGTCCTTTCTCTTTTCTGGGAGCGGGATAGAGTGTTTGTTCTTCGTCCTCAAGTTGGATCCTCTTTCCCTTTTCAACTCTTTTGACATCCATTTTCGGCCTAACTTGTCTGTTTTTGCCCTCGGCATGAAATCAGCGTCAAGTTTTTTTTCTTTGCAACTCTCTTTTGGTGGTGTCTTGGACACCCCGCCAGCAGCTCTTGTCTTCAACATTTCGCTTCCTTCATCCTCCCAGCTCTTGTCTTTCTTTGCCGGTGGTGTCTTCTGCTCTTCTTGACTCGCTAAAAATTCATCTCCATGTTGTTGGATGAATTGCACTTCAAAGAACAATCAATTCTCTTATGTCTTCTTTGGATAATGATCTCTGGGACGACTCTTCTTTAGGATCTTCTTGGCTCAACAATTGAAAGCTTGGACATTCGTTGATCACGGTTGCCATCTTTTCCTTCACGTCAGACGCTGCCATTCTGTAACAACCTTTTTCAAGCTTTATGAAGACACTTTCAGACAAGTTGTCTAGAATTTCCTCAATTGTTGAATAATGATCATCCAGTTGATCTTCTCCTTGAGTGAGTAAAAGCACATCTCCTTCAACCGGCAAAGATGCCTTTAGGGTCCAAATTGAGCTAAGGCTTCAGCTGCAATGATTGAAGCCTCATCAATTTCAGCTGTTTGAGTTGCAACCTGGTCTTCTTTATATGCAGATGTCTCTGGCAGAGAAGTGCTGAAAAAAATGAAATTTTTGTTAGGTTCTACAAAAGTGTACATCTTTGTACACACACATATACAGAAGGATTCACTAAGGTGTACAGCTTGGTACACACACATATAAAAATGAAAACAAAAATGAAAACAAAAATGAAATTATTAAGGTGTACAGCTTGGTACACATATAAAAATGAAATTTTTGTTAGGTTCTACAAAAGTGTACATCTTTGTACACACACATATACAGAAGGATTCACTAAGGTGTACAGCTTGGTACACATATAAAAATGAAAATAACTGCGAGCCTAACAAAAAAATATTTCTTTATACCTCGGGTTAGCGAGTTTAGTCTCAACTCCTTTGCCATATTCACTTCCATCATCCATATCTTTTGCTTCATTTCCATTATTGGTCTTTGATGAAGGGGAGCTAAAAGATGCAAGTTTAGAGAAAAGGTATGAGTTATAACATACTGGTGTACAACTATCTACACACATAAAAACAAATGACTGCCACATTTAGTAAGAGTCATTTTATACCTTCGATTTTCAGAATTGACACCCTGCATATCACCACCTTTGCCACCTTGGTCATCATGATCATGCATATCACCACCTTCGCCAGCACCACCCTGCATATCACCACCTTTGCCACCATCATTGTCATCGTCATCGTCATCACTATTATCACCTTTGCCACCATCATCATCCTCCTTCTTCTCATTTTCATGTTTCTCCTCAACCTCTTCCTCTTCCTCCTCATCCTCAACCTCCAACTCCTCCTCCTCATCATCTTCTTCCTCACTTTGTAACTTTTTGTTCAATGAAATGATTTCTTGCAAGGTCTCAAAGAATTAAATCAACAAAGATCCCGATCTTTTTCCACAGTCTTCGATTAGCTTCAATAAAGTATCTTGGCTTTTTCTTCAATGAAGCTAACAAGCTTTTGATGTTTAAGTTGCAACTCATAAAGCTCTTCCAATGCTTCATCTCTTTGTCTTTGTCTTTGCTATGTACAGCTTTTCTTTGATACATCTCTGCCATTTTTTCCCCTGCTCTTTCGTACTCTTCCGTAACTGCTGCTGTTCATCACTCCAAGCTTTTACCCATCCGGGTTGCATCTCGAAAACATGCCAAAGTGTCAATATGTATAACAGGTGTACATCTTTTTACACCCGTGTTACAGTGTATATTGTTGTGCACATGACAAAATTTTCTCACCATTTTCAAGGTGTATATTGTTGTACACATATAGGAAGAAATCACTATCATAAAGAAAGTTATGAAGTTACCTTTTTCATGGCTTCATTAATGTCTTTCTCTATTGTATTGCTGATGTCACTGATTACCCACCTTAGAAATCTAGGGAAACCATGTTCATTGTTTGGCGTCATGCTGTTGTTATGTTCAGCAAACCAATACTGCATTGACAAAAAGTTAAAGAGTTAGAAATCTTAGGACCGAACAAATACAGTGTACAAAAGCATGTAAATTGGTACAACGTAATACTTGTGTAAAACAATGTACACATACTATACCTGTAATGTGTACTCACCAACAAGTACACCGTACAACCATTAACTTTAAGTGGATCACCAACATTTTTCCTTATGCTATCCATTAAATATTTATGTATATGCACTGCCAGTTGGTTTTCTTCATTCTTTCAAATGATTCAAAGTAGGGAGCAAATTTGCTCTTCGTAATCCCGCTTCCATTTGCTTTGTGGTAAAAAAAACAAGATGCACGATACATACATCGCAAACAACACTACCAAGTCCTCAGCATTTCTCTCAATCTCCTTATCCAACTTTGATTTTAGCTTCATTATTCGCAAGATTTCACTCTCCACATCAAGTTTCCCCAACTTAGATTTCTCGATTATTTATTCGGTTGATTAGTGGTCCGTATGTTTGCTCAAATCTAGTTTTGGCACATTCTCCTTCATCAGTTACGATCCCACCATTTCTAATTCAAAAATGAAGAACAAATCTTCTGGCATGGTCTCTACTTCCACAAAGTTTTTCTCCTCGGCAGTATTGAACATAAAGACATTTCTTTCTGAATGATCATGGCGGAAATTTTGCACAATCTTCAAGATTGATTCTGGACTCTTGAACCAAACATCATCTCTCTTCTTCTCCTTTTTCTTTTCTGAGTTTTCCTCCTCCTCCTTTTCAGCTTTCTTGTTAATGAAGGCATCTACTACAGGCCAGAAAGGGCTCTCTTTTTGCTTCTCTAACTGAAATTCTGTGAACCAGACTTTGTCACGATTCTTTTTACGTACTTCTCCATCCTTTTCAAAGTGCTTGTTCACAAACTCACTGATTGCATTAAAACCTGCTCTATATGGTTTGTTTGTATCTACGAAAATTGATGAATGAGAATAAGAAACGAGAAGCATAGCACATGATACTCATACAAAAATGCTTTGGTGTACAAACAAGTACACTCGTTACGTATAGTGAGAAAAAAAACAGAGTAAGCATACGCAAAATGCTGGTGTACAAACCAAGACACTGGTACAGAGATATGAGCATACAACATGCCGGGTGTACCATTATTTACACATAGTTAAGAAATATCATAAAAATTGCTACAAAACAGACAGGACTGGACAGGAAGCAGTGAAACAACATGCTGGTGTACCATTATTTACACACAGACAACAATTCTCACAAAAATTGCTACAAAACATACATACCATGAAATAAAGCACTGCAACAACATGCTGGTGTACCATTATTTACACACACACAACAATTCTCACAAAAATTGCTACAAAACAGGCAGAACTGGACATGAAGCACTGCAACAACATGGCGGTGTAAAGATGTGTACACATCAACAACAAAACAGTATAAAATTGCTCAGAAAAATATAGAACTGCACATGAAACACTGCAGTAGCATGGTGGTGTACAGATTGGTACACATACAAGAAATATCATAAAAACAGATCTGCACATGAAACACAGCAGTAGCATGGTGGTGTACAGATTGGTACACATACAAGAAATATCTTAAAAATTGCTCAAAAATATACAGAACTGGACTTGAATTGTTACCTTTTTTTCTGTTAACAGTTGTTGAAGCCTTTGAATGCTTTGATTTCTTATTATCTGCTGGTGTTTCTGGTACAGAATTCTTTGATGTTGAAGGCTTTGTTGTCTTTGTTTTCTTCTTAATTGGTGATGTTCTTGAGGTTTCTGCTACTGATTTTGATGTTGGTACTTCTAAACTTCTCTTAGATCTCGTTTTTGGACCTACTGATTTTGGCGTTGGTGTTGAAATTGGTGTTGAATCTTTTGATGACGACTTCGATCTTGTCGTTGGTGACGTTGATTTTGCGATTTCGTCTCCTGCTGGTGATGGATTTTGTTCTTCAGTTGATGATGAATCTTCAACTGTAAGTGTGTTATTCTTAGAAACTACTTTGTTTCTTTTCATCATTATGCTAATGATGCTTCATAGAATCGATTTTTCTTGATGAAATTAGGGTTTTAGTCTGTGAGTTTTTTAGGGTTTGATTTTCTATTTGATTTCTTCTTCTGAGAGTTTCTGAAGTTTCTGAGAAAATAGAAATGGTGCAGTTAAAGCAGAAATTTTCCGTTACGCCGCTTTAATTAGTTTTTTAATTATGGGCTAACGTGTCGCAATCACAGAGACTGTGTCAGTTACAAAACTGATCCATTTGATTGCACGTGTGCTTAAATAAAAGCGTGCGAAGGTCAGTAGCGTCTTTGTACATTATTTGGATTAAATTGTACCTAGTCAACTAGGTCTGGACTAAACTGTCGTTTTTTGAGCGGTTTTGGACTGAACCGTTTTTTTCTCTTTGTTGAATCGGGTGTACACTCTCGGCATCTATTTGTCAGGTCTGTTTCTTCTTCGTGGCGCCCCACCCTGGCAGCTTCCTAAAAAAAATCCATCAATAAGTATAGAAACCTAATCGCACACAACCGTTTTTAAGCAGTGAAACCTCATAATAGACTCTCATAGTTTGGTGAAGAAGCACTGGGCTATCGCCGTTTCGGGTTTGGGTTTCTCCTCTACTTCTCTTATGTCATCTGTTAATCATCGATTAGTGGTATCTGTTCAGTAGTTATCCTATGTCAAGATCATGATTTTGAGTTTGATTCTATTACATGGTAATATGCTGCACATGTTTTTTTGTTAGTTAGGAACTGAAGCTGCCTGTCTTGGTTTCTGACAATTGTATTGGATTCTGTAGGTACAATGGATAATTTGTCTGTAGGAAAAGTGCCACCGTCGGAAACAGATTCTAGGCCACCACCGATCACTCCACAGGGGCCTTATGATCTTCAAGCAACGTTTGTTTGTTCCATCAGATTATCTGCCAAAAAATTGTTTAAACTGTTAAAGAAAAAACTTCCTCCTAAAGTGGATAAGGTGAATTTTTTCTTATCCAACAGCAGAATAAGCATTTCCTATCTATTATATTTCTCATCGGCTAAGAAGGTACAGCTTTTATTTTATTTGATTATTATATTTTTTTTCTTAAATTTTATTTGGTACTTTTCTAGTTTCATCTGAAGTTGTGTTTTTCCCCCCTTCTCTCTTAGCACATCACTGTTATAGTGCCAACCAATAAACCAGTATCCTTTGGGGTCTCTTCCGGTGATTTAGGGTTTTCTCTGAGGATGATGATACCAGGTGTAAATTGGGACGGGTCAGCACGTTTATGGCACATCACAGCACGTTAAAATTCGAGCACATCACGGTACAACACGTGATCAGCTCAGCACGGGCCCAGCACGTTTGTTTAATGTGTTGTGATGTGCCAGACAAAATAGGCACACGGCACAACACAGCACGCATCACGTGTTAGCACGTGGCACAGCACAGCACGCGAAGAAAGCACACGCCACGTCATGCGTAAAATACTACACAATACATCACATTTGATGCATATTTCACAAAAAAAATCATTGTTTTAGCCAATTTCTGACATTGTATTTTCGTTATGCTAATTTATTTCTATAATAATACATGTACTAACTAAAATATCTCAAAAATATTTATTTTAAAGAACATAAAATAAGTGTTAGCACAGCACGGCACAACACGTTTATTTTTCTTCGACAAATTTTGAGCCTAAAGACGCGGACGCTAAGCACGTGACTTCGTGGGGCAGCAGGCTTACGGCCGGCACGTTTTACACCTCTACTTGAGTAAGTTATTTATAGTCTCATTCCTCTTTTTCGGTAATTACCTGTTAGAGATGCTTCATGTATTCCGACTTGCTAGTTTGTTTATCCACGTAAACAGGGATGGCCAAACGACGTCGTACATCGATACGGTCCCTTGTACCAGAAAGGGAAAATTGTCCATCAATTGTACCAAAGAAGGAAATAAGCTAGATACTGCTCCAGAAAAAGGAAAGGCATCCATTGATACCCCTTGTACCAAAGAAGGAAATAAATTAGACACTGCACCAGAAAAAGGAAATAAGCTAGACACTGCACCAGAAGAAGGAAATAAGCTAGTCACTTCTTCATGTTAATTGAACAGCTCATCTGGATGCCGAGAATCGTCTATGCTTCCTGACTAATAGTTGCCAACATCTTGAAAAGCGGTCTGTAAAGATCTCATCCCTTTATTTTCGTTTTCAGTTTTGAATCTTTTGATTTTGGTTTTTATTGTTGATTCTGGAAAGTTACAAAAATGTGTTTCTTTGGATTTTGTCAGTTGATATCTCTTTGACACAACATCCAGATACTGCGTAAACGTGTTTAGTTTATTGAATTTTTGTTCCTTGATCATTTTTTATCTACTAATCTGTCAATAGCAAATTCTCCTGGTAGTTCAAGGCATCAAGAAACATTTTACCATGAGTGCCAGATTGACAATACGACTTTGGGTATTTCTACTTTGATAGTAGTATATTCATTGCTAGCCAACTATGCTAATCCATCAGATGCCTCAATTCATTACTTTTTGTATTTGCAAACCATGATGATGTAGCAGTCAATATATGCAAGGTATTTAATATTTCTCAGTGTTGCTTGCTCCGTTCTGTTGTTGCAGTGTATAAAGCATCTAGTCTTTCAAATTGCAATAAGTGGCTAGAATGTTGTTGTCAGCAACCATAGGAACTTGGTTGAATCTCAATAGCTTTAAGTACTGTTTAGATGCATCTCAATAACATAAACAACATGTTCAGTTTTGTTCAATTTTTATCCATGTAAAGGTTACGGCACTGGGAAACAAATTCTTTATTACTCTGAGGCGGTGTTTGATAACAAAGAAAGGAAACAATTCCATGGAAAGTGTTTCCATGGAATCAGTTTCCTGGGGGAGGCAAGGAAAGACTTTCCATGGAATTCTAAGGAATTGAGTTTAAAATATACTTTAGGCCACGTTTTTATTGCAATCCCGAAGGATACTCTGAGATTTATCAAACCATGCCCACAGGTAACCAACCTGTAAAGATTGTCATTTCCCCCAGAGAAATAACACAGTGTTATAAACGGCAGTTTATTGTATAGATTTTTTTCTCGGTGCAACACTGAAATCTATTAACTAACCCTAAAGTGATATGATCTATTTTTAAAGGATGCCTGTGATCAATTTTATTGAAGATAAAAATTGACTTCCCATCTTCTCTTATATTTTTATAGAGAAAAAAAATATCCATCGAAAGATGGTCTACAGTTTCTATTCTTCTAATGAAACTGTAATCACCAAGAATTGATGTTATCGAAATTTGATTTTTTTATCTACGATAACTAATCACGTGCATGGTCGAAAAACCTACGGTCAATTAAATTTGGTATCCTTGTTCTCTTTACAAGGATCATGTGATTTATCCATGTGGTTTCTATTTTTCTTTACAAGAAACCCTCAATCAACCATTTTCCATATATATTGACTAAAACGACATTTTTTTTGGCGTATCGTTTAAATCAATTGAAATTGATTTTCTCTATCGATTATCTGAGATGAGATGGAAATAAATTGGCATTCTAAATTATTTTTAAGCCAATGCTTATATTCTTGCAAGGAACATTGATTGATTTTATTCCCTACAAGAAATATCATTAGTCAACCACAAAGTGGATTTTTTTTTTCTTCCAAAAAGAATGACGATAATGATTTCTTTGAAACATTTTCTCCATTGATCCTAGAGTGAGATGTTGTTATTAGGATATAAGCCAATTACATGTACCAGATGAAACGAGAAACTGCTACATTCCCGAGGGATATTGAGCAATATTTTGATTTCTCGTGGTCATTATTCTCCAAAATTTGAAATTCTTCCACTTGTAGTTGGAATTAGATACTAAAGATCAAAGGGTGCCCGGCATGTTAGATATATAATTAGTCCTCGTAGTGACTAAATTGATCTTGAAATTAATTTCTTTTGATAAAGAAGTGTCTATAATTTAATTTTGAATCATTATCTCGTTGGCCCAATATGTCACAATTTTTATTTTTATCTTTTTGGAGTTTTATTTGCATAATTTATATGTTTTTGGTTCTAACTAATAAAATCCATGGTTAATGTTAAATTTGTATGTCAAGTAGACTACAATATTAGTTTTCTAGGACATTTTTTTATGACTCTGGAAGTCATTATCTACAGTCCAACTGGTGTTGTTGAAATCCAGAAATTATTATGAGTATATGTCCTCGATTTAATCGGATAATACTCAAAGAAACTTGTTTTCGTATATGAGATGAAAATATTTCCGCCATAATCAGGGGGAGACTATACACCACTAGAAATTGGTGTACATTAACTTAAAAAGTTATATATATATCTCCCATCATGATCAAATCGAAAAAGGTTGTCATCTCAAATAAGGCGCAGAAATATTTGATTATGATTTTAATAAGCTTATGCCTTTTGGAAGGCAAATCCAGTCACATCTACAATAAACGTAGCATTTTAGTGCTCCAATAGAGCCTTTCAAAAATATCCACATTCTCATAGTTCATATCTCCTCACTGGAAGATGGGGAGATTATAATGCCTGCGGGCGCTGGTACCAGCAATTCTATGATTATTATTTTTCTTCAAGATATGCATACACTTGAGAATTGTGTGGGATCGTAATTAGTTAATATGTTGTCGGATATTCATTTAAAGTAGCTACTGAAATAAATGATGGTGGTTTTGAACCCCTCTGCAGAGGAATATCGACATATGTGATTGGTTAGCATACAATCCAAATTAGATTGGATTAGTTTCTCAATTAACGCAATTTTGGATCCAAGACTTAACACCTTAAAATTTCCAAGCGTATTACTTAAAGGATGGTGTACTCATAACGCGTTATACGAGAAATATGTTTCTTTTTAGGACGATTTAGGGGTTTTTATTTTTGCTCAAACTCTAGGATTGATTCAATAAAATTTTGTTCTCCATGTATGATGCATTTGGCGTGGTAGTCCTTGAAGGACTCGTATTGCATTTACACAAGAAATGTGATCAGAGAACATATTCAGGCAGCCACCTGATTCTATCATATAACAATCCTTCATGTATTTTTAGAAATTTTGTACAAAACCAAAAATCCGGATTGGTTGATTGGTGATACCAACTTTATAGGTCTTTTGAGGAGTACTTAAAAACACCAAAATCCACGCTTTTGCAGCATAAGTTCTATTTTCTTTTCTTTCTTAAATATGCAGTTAGAATTATGCTAGTATTAACTCGTCTTTGATATAGACTAGAGTTATTATTTTGATGCTCGTTTTATGTAAAACTCATATAGTTGGGTTAGCATCCATAAATACGTCAAGAGTTGTACTACTCTTTTCCCTTCGTTTCAGGTTTTCTCTCATGTGGTTTTCCTGACAAGGTTTTAATGAGGCAACATTTCGCAGATGATGAATTTTTATTCAAAATGTTGATATTGTTCTATTTTCCTTCCTCCAGATGAATTTTTTTTCCCATTGGGTTTTTACTGGAATTTTGTAGTATCAATTGGGTTAAAGCAAAAGATAGAAATGGAAAAGGAGAAGAACTTCTTATTGATAAAGAGGCATCAGGGATTACATAATACAATGTTCTTTATATATAGGAAAGGGAAAACCTAGTCATCTAATGGACCGCACATCCATGGGCCACAGGCCCTATAACACTCCCCCTTGTGTGGTTCAATAACAAAGCTTTATACATAGTACTTCACATATAGCGTTTTGAATGTTGTTCTTCAAATATCGTCCTCTTCTTGATGACTTGTGCCGAAATCAATCACCTCATTAAAACTTTGACAAGGCACTACACCAAATTCTTGGATTAGAAACAGAACCAAGCCGTTACTAAAACGGGTTGTAACGGCTCTTGCCTGTTGCAAAAGTGGGTGTTACATTTTTTTTGTAACGGCTTTGTAGACGTTACAAATTTTGGTTGTAAAGGCCCTCGTAACAGCTGAGGGCCGTTACGAATTTTTTGTAACTACAAGGTCGTAACATATTCAAGCCGTTACGAATTTTTTTGTAACAGCAAAAAATTTACTGCCATTCAACATTGACCAGGTCAATATTGACCTACAATTCATTTTCAGCCAGAATTCCAAACATCCTGGATACACCTTTCAATCCATTCACATTTAACTATAATATCTTCAATCATATCAAAAAAGAACTGGAATTTTCTAAGTACCAAATTTTTTGTTAAGTATCATATTTCTAAGGGGGATACAGAGAAACTTACTAAGTTCCAAAATGCAGTTCACAAAAACTTAAAAAACTACGCAAGTTCCTAACCTATTTCTAAGTTTTCTCATGTCGCAGGCACAGAAACATGACTCACATAACAACCTTCTCATGCCGCAGATTGCTGCATTTGAAGCAAAATTGGTGAAGCGAATGGAATCCAAAGCGACAGCAGCTACGCATCTTCAATCCAGGGCCACTGCTCTTGCAGCATGAGCTCTCTCTTCCAAGCTTTACACAGTACTTCATATGCAGACACAAAACACTGTTAACAACGGTTTAACAGAGATGTTGTTCAACAAGAAAATTCGGCAAATGCAACAACATAGACCAAATTCAGTACTGGGAACTCATAATAGCAGCAGTGTGAGGGAAAAAAACGATTTATTATCACAATATCATACTGGGAACTCATAAAAATACATAAAGGAATGCAATGTGGTAGACTCCAACGTACTAAGTCTACTGAAAAAGAGTACTCAACCTTCATTGCAAAGCTCTTAGGGGCTTTGACCAATACCTTTCAGAAACTTCTAAATTCTGATCATGTCACAATGTAAGTGCAATGATTAAAAAGAATGAATCATTGCATCCACGGGCATGCGGTGTACTCAGTAACAGCCTGATTGAGTCACCTTATGCTAAATCAAAAATTATATGAATATTATTTAAAGCAGACTACAATTATACCAGCACCAAAGTGTAACATTATCTCAGTACAGGACATCAGGACATTCTAAAGGAGCCAACACAGACAAGTGGCGAGAGATAAAATTTAGATTCCAAATTACTGTCAAAATCATAAGTCACTAAGTCGCAAATAAACCACTAACAAGAAGCAACATATGGCAGATGAATAACATTTTGAAGGTTTGGACTAACTTTGATAAATTTGTAATATATAGCCTACAAATAAAGTTGTATATCTATGATTGAAAGCCGAATTTACCATCAATATCATGGTTCAAGATGTACATAAGCTTAAGCATACAGGATACAACAATGCATAATCTTCAGTTCTTCACTAGAAGTGGCAAACAATGGTCAAACTCTTACATTCAAACATATAAAAGACTCCTTACCTGAGTGAACAAATCTGCCAAACATGTCAAAAGGTTCTCTTCTGGATCACCAGGATTTTTGTTATTTGCATAATATTCAAGTTCTTTGCTCACCTTCAGTCAGAGCCTGCAAAATGCGAACAGGTTGAAACCCTTAAATTAGTCCTGTACACCAAATCACTTGAACAGTCAAGCAAGTCAAGAATAAAAAAGAGACAACCTTCTGTAAGTCCTACACATTGCAAGAGCCAGAGCGATATTCCCACATGGGACATGCTTTCCATCACCAGTTTCACTGAAAGAAGTGTTGAACGCATCATCTCCTCCGCCAACAGTCTTGTCACTAGGCATTTGGACATCGAGGGTGCGCAACAATAAAAACCAAGAGTTCATTAAGTAATGCGCTTAACTGCCTAAAACACCGCATAATGTAAAACCAAATCATACAAACCATATTAACCTAACATGTGTATTGACAAAAAATGCAAATTAGATGACGAAGATGCAAGTATAAATACAAACCATCTTTATGTGATTCTAATTTCCTGCCTGTATGAACTAAAAACCTTTTATTACTCCAAAATCCTGGATCCATATCGCGAACAACAAAATTTACACGCTGTAGGAGATCTACTCGGGGCTGACATTCAGCAAATACACAAAAAATGATCAGAGTAAAGTTAAGAAGAGATTGTTCAATGATGTAAAAAAGTCACTACACTCACTTGATCCCGAAAGACAAGGCCTTGACACATAAAATGAGATAATGACACGACAGGCCTAATGTATAAAACCATCAAATTCACGACATCTTATTGATTTTGAATCCTTCAAAAAATATCCATCTCACCTTCTTGAATGAAAAACAATACGATAATCACAAAAAAGAAGTCGAGTTTACCAAATCTGGTCGTGATTCTGAAGCACTAAGGACAACATGGCGATTAGGTTGCGCATGAAACACATGGTCAAAACCCAGACATTCAGCCAAGTTAGTCACTCAAACATGATAGAGATAATAACAAATGCAACTCAAAAGGATGCAACATCCAAACCACTTTGCTAGCTTAGTGATCCTAGTTCTTATATCAGATCACAAGTATGTGTAGAAACAATCTTCATGTTCTGCAAAGAAATTCCCGATTTTGTTAACCAAAAGTGAGCACCACTAAAAAATGATAAGCACATAGATTGAGTAGTTACATTAAATCAAGAAATTTTAAGAAGTTATTTCAAGAAGTTATATTGAATCAAACCCCGATGATTCAGATATAAACAATCCAACTCCACATCTATTGAATGCTAAATATTCCTCAAAGAGATTCTCTGCATATCCACTTGCGAAACCCTTAAAGATGTTTAAGTATTCTATGCCAGTGAACCACAGGATTATAATGACATAAACAGTCAGAGTCACTACCTCACTATAAAATTCACAATCAGGCTTAACAATACTAATTTGGTTGAAATCCAGGTAAGCTTTAGTATACCTGATAAGCACTGTCAAAGAAAGGTAGCCACCCTTGAGATGGTGGTACTCTTATACCAAAAAAAAGCACACCTGCCCAAAACCATCATCCATAATTTCAGCAACATTGCTGAAGAATCCATAAGTGTATTGACGAAGCTCACTGAACTCCAGCGCAAAACCATGAAAGAGTTCAAATAAGCTAAATAAAGTGCATAACATGTGCAACAGCAAGGGACTATAACTCTAGTAAATAAGGAGAGTATTTGACAGAAACAAAAAACCCTAAAAGAGAAGGGTTAAAAGGACAAACCTGAGCCGAGATTTCTTCAGTAGCAAACTGTTTATCAGAAGAAGCCAAGCAGGACATTCAAGTTTAACGTTTTCATTCTCATCTATTGCAACTCTATAAGAAACTTACTTAGATTCTTCTTTAATCTCGATTTTTCCTACCAAAAATCTCTTGACAGAAACTCTGTCTCCTTGCATATTCAAAACCCTAAAAAATGAACAACAAAGTGAAAATACATATTAGTCCAAATCCTCAATCAAACTAAAGGATTTTTAGAATACACGTTTAAATCATAAACCGTTTAAAATCGAGTAAAAAAACCAGACAAGAACAAAGATTGAACATCTAAAACAAAGAAGAGAAACAAAGTTAGGGTTCGTGAAAATATACCTTGTAGAAGTTCCAGCAGCCTTCATCTTGTTCATTAATTCTTCATTTGCAAACCCTAATTTACAAACCCTTAATCGATTTTAGATGAAGTCGATATCTTGTACAAAGAGAAGAGTGATTTTATTTAAACAAGATATGAGCGATTTCAGATGAAGTTGATTTCAGATCAGTGAGTTTATGCTTCAGTTCTATAGAGGAGAGGAGAGAAAATACTGGGAAGAGAAGAAGACTGCGGCTGTAATGAAAGAGAGACTGAAAAAAATGAATCATTTTAGTTGAGTAGGTGGGAGAAATAAACTAAAGGGGAGAAACATCCTCCAGTTCATTTTGGTGTGGGGTGGAAAACTCTGTCACACATGTGAATGACACACGCGGACATTGCAGGTGTTACGACCCTGGTGTGACCAAGCGTGTGATTAGCACGCCTAAAAAAAAATTCGTAACGGCCACTAAGCCGTTACGAATTGCTGTTACGAATCCGGGAATTTGGTGTAGTGAGGAAAAACCTAGTGGGATAAAACCTTGGTAAAACTTTTCACATGTAGTACTTCACATGTTGTCACGTACTTTACATGTAGTTCATCACATGCAATACGATTTTCAAAGATCGACGAGTCTAAGTTAATTGCCTCGTTAAAACTTCGTCAGGGAAACCCAGAGGGACAAAACCCAAACTAAAGAAAAAGAGTACAATATTAAGCAAACTTAGAACATAGTTGGACTCGATTATGTTGCCTCATTAAAACCTTGACAAGGAAAACCCAGTGGGATAGAACCTTGACGAAGGGAAAAGAGTACAACGTGAGAGATGCAAGTAAAGGTGATTTGTTGCAGATGATCACTTTGTTCCGTTGAAGTTGATTAGTTGCTTCACAACTCCTAAGGCAGAAAATCCTTGTGGGAAAGAAAATAGCCTTAGTTGGGAAATTACTTTCCGGTGTTTGTTGTTGTCTCATTAAAAACCTTGCCGTAACAAAACCCTGTGGGAAAAAGCAACCTCAGTGGAGGAAAATAGTTCAACAAACCATTAGATGCTCCCCCCGATATCAGACAATTTTCATTAGTCTAATGCAGCCAAAAGGAGTTTATCACACTTTACTTTGGTGACTTGAATGTTTATAAGACCATGTTGTTGATTCTGGAAGTTACATTGCTTAACATACTATCGCGTTTAATTTCTTTGATCCAGATATTTTCAGTAATATCAACGCGATCTTTATGTCTTCAATGTTCAACATACTTGATGTTTTTAGTGTTTTCTCGCTAAAAACCTTGTCGAGTAACAAAACCCTTTGGGAAAAACTATTCTCGATCGAAGGGAAAAAAGAGTACAACACAACTTCAATTTTGAAGTAAAATATGTCGACATCATATCCTTGGATCCTCCCCCTGATGTCGGCATCCTCCCCTGATTACTTTCAGAGTTGTTCCAGACAGTTCCTTTAGTCATGTGCTTTTCGAAACTGAATATCAATAATGACTTAGAAAATAGTCTACCATATCTCCCCCTGATTACTTTCGTTGGAGAAGAGATTATTGTTCTTTCATAATCAACAACCTTTGGATTGCACTTTCGTTAGAATTCCTTTTTATGTCTTTGCAGGGATAATACAAGTTTATGTCAATGGTTACCTTTAAGTACATGATTACATTCACTATACCATTCCAATGACGCTGCGTTGGCGCTGAGCTATATCTAGCTAACAAGTTCATTGAGGATGTAACATTTGGTCGAGTATATTATGCTAAGTATAATAATGCGTCTATTATACTTAGATAAGGAATTTTATCTTCCGACACAACTTCATCATCTTCCTTTAGACGAATTGGTCATTTATGTACATTTGAAACTTGACTAATCATGGGAGTGATAGCAGGATGCATATCCTTGTTAAATTGCCTGACAATGGAATATGCAAACTGGTGGAATAATATTCCACAAGCTCGGTCTTCTAGTTCTGAACATAGATATGATCGAGATTTCCCAGGATTTTCATCTCAAATTCATATTTTAAATAGCTTGTAAGATCTCTTATTCCATTAAGAGTACTTATCATGTCCATACCGTCGACATAGATAGCTATAATTCTGAATCAGGAACTTATTTAATATGCATGGCACAAAACCTTACTTTTTTCCCTTCCCAATCAAATAGTCACTTAAACGGGTATACCACATCCGCCTGATTGTTTAAATCAATAAGTGAGTGTTCCAGTGTAACTGCAAACACACTCCGTGGTTTAGAGTCATTCGACTTGGAAAGCAAAAGGCCATCATGCACTTTTGCAAATATCTTCTATCTCTTGATTCTTTCAGAGATACGTAACAATCACATATATATGATGCATTTCAAGTCTTTTTGAAATTACCAAGCTAACTAAGTAGCGGAACACTATAAATTTTATTACAAGAGAACAATTCCAGGGCTTTGTGAGAAACATCGCGCCACAAGGCGAGTCTTTGTACTTTAAGACTGCTTTCTTCTCATTATGTTTTGTGAAAAATTAATCATGTATGTCCCACAAGCTTTATACTAGGTTGGTTAGCACTACCACACCAAATACCCATATATTTGTCAAAGAACTAAGTTCTACATGGATTGCGTAGGCCAAATATGCTATTTATTTGAAATTAATCAAAATAAAGCATGGTTCGATCTCGCAACTATTTATGGATTATATCATCATTGTGCACGCATGATCCTTCCATTGACTCATGTGCATTCTCATAATCTGTTAGGATTTCATTGTTCTCTAGAATCATTTAAAACTTTGGAGCGTCCTCCAGTATTGATTCATGGACATAGTTAGAGACAATCAAATGAGATGATTTCATTAATGATACAAATTAATTTGTGCCTTACTCATCTACTTGCTTTCTAGGTGAGCATTGATAGAACTTGGTTGTCTCTTCATCTTCCTTTATGGAGCCACGGCCTCAACTACACTTCTACCAAGTGTAGTTGCAACACCTTAGTCTATGGTGTGCCCCATACTGAGGATTTCTAACCTTGCAGGAATATTGTCGGTATGTGTGATCTTGTCACTTTAGCGACATCAGTGTACATTCTGAAAATCGATTATTCTTTGTCACTTCACATTTACATTTGTGGAGTACAAGAATCAATATGAGACACAGTGGGAACACACCACGACAATTCCTGTCGTTCCCTTAGAAAATACGTTATCTTATCTCCCCCTAACGACGGGAAGACTGTCTCATTAAAATGACAACCCGCAAATCTAGCGGTAAGAGATCTCCTGCCAACGGTTATAAAAATGCGGATAATTGTTGGGAACTCATTTCCAACATAACTACTTAACATTTTGAAGACCCATCATAATACGATGTGGAATCGTAATGGCACATGTATAGTGCAACCAAAAATGCGTAAGAACACGAATGTCAGGCTTAAATCTAGTTACCAACTGGTACGCAAAAAAAAAGGTTGACTAACATAGGGGTCTAAAAACTAATTAAGTAAAGATGCACGTAATATTGCATATCCCCAAAGCAATAAAAGGTAGGTTAGTACGCATAACGTATTCCTTAGACATCATCTGTAACATTTGATGGTAGTCTGTGTGAGACCAATGGGTATAAGGTGATTTACATTGATCCTATTAAACATGCAATATTCATCAAATCCTTTTTATGTACACTCGCTAGCATTTACAAGGGGTTGTGAGCCCTTACATGTATTATATGTGCTAGTAGTTTTCCAAACGCAAAATTTCTTGGAAACTATAACTAGTCCAAAATGTCAAAACATCCACCAGAGCCATAAGTCACTTTAATGGTCCGCATTCTATATGGATATTTTCTAAATTTCACCTCGTTTTCTTTGTGATATAGGTTGTTTACCATTTGCATCTTCGGATGATCTCAATCCTTTTTACAATAGACTTTGTAAAAATGATTGATGTGCTTCCTTACTGTAAAAGCATAATGGGAACTAGGGGGTGGTGCATCTAGTATTTTAGAAAACACTTATTGTGAGATATGCCGTAACTTCGCATTATGTCAATCTTTTTCCCATTGTATCGTTCACTCAAATAAAGTGATTTTTGTGAGAGTCCTTTCAAAACAAAACATCATGTCACAACCAAAATACCGTTATGGTTATACTCAAAGCCTGTATGAGTCAATTCCCGACATTTCATCATTGGAGTCAATATGGATTCAATAATCCAAATACTATAGTGATTTACATTTCACTAGATTGGCTCATTAGTTTCTCTAAAATATATTTCCTTCCAAATATATTAGAGACTATAAAAGATGCAATCAATTACATTCTCATCCTTGTGATGTTCCACATGATATCCGTTTGCACGGTTTACTTGAGAATTTAACAAGGTGTGATTATCTCTAGGTACATCTAGAGATTTTGCGACGTCTTTGTTCTATCTTGAAAATAAATTTTGAGCAGTGCTGCGCTCGATGATCCAATCCTCGTAGTCACATTATAAGGAGATAGTTCAACAACTAATTTAAATTCCTTAAATTAGTGGAAGAAAAACAACTATCAGGTATACATTTGGGTCTTGAGAGTTTTAATAAGTGGTGTGGCCTTATTACGTAATAAAAGTGGGATTCAACTCAAGTACTTTAGACTGAATATATATATTACGTTTCACCCAATATATCTCAAGTACTTTAGAGAATTTATGTCTCGTGTTTTCATTCCATAGGTGCAGATATTGGATCTAGTTCAACTGAATAAGATAGTCAATTGGCCCGATAAAGTTTTTGTTTCCATTAAATTTGATGTGAAAATTGGTTGCTATTATGATACATACATTACATTGTATATACCAACATCTGTGACCAGGTGTATTTCCAACTCTTTCATTTATGATGGGAGCTAGAGTTAAATTTTAGCTTCGTCCCATATTCAGTTGATACTTGTACTTTGGTGTCATCAGTACTGGGGAAATAAATACATCTTTGTCTCATGATATATATGTACCTTTTCACATGCTTTATATGAGTCATTAGTCTAAACCTTATTACTTCAGGGTTCTTTCCATTTTCAATTTTGCTACATTTAGCTTAATTTGAGAAATTTCTTTATCTCAATAGGCCACGAGAATCTCACTATACATGTCAACCAATTACTTTAGGTTGAATAGATTACTAAAGATAGTTCTCTTGTTGTCATATTTCAACATATACGAGTTCATTAGTATCATGGATGAAGTACAAAAATGGAAATTTTTACGACTCATATCACCTTTTTTGAGTTCTTCCACAAACATAGGGATACTTGTACTTTTACTTGCAACTCATCTTTGTTGAAGCTTACTGACTTTTTAATGGTCGAGCGAGTGGATTGCATCCCACTACACATTACCCAGAATTTTTCGACAACTTTTCTTTAAAGCAATTCATAGCTTTTTAGAAAGTTTTCAACAAAATAATTTTGTGCTCGGTGTGGATTGAGGACAATATGTTGCCTTAAGTACATTTAAATCCCTAAAAAAAAATTACATCTGAATCGAATTGGTTCAACCAATTGAACAAAACACACATCATTCATGAATGGGGCCAATATCATATTCAAGGTAACAACATAATAATAAGACCAAAATTCTTAATGATCAAAATCTACGGTTATAATTTAAATTGACATTTTACATAATATGAATTTTTAAAACAAAAACATAACTAAACACATTCTAGAACAAAGAAACACAAGCAATCACCCTTTAAAGCACAAGTACTATTATTCTCACATACCTCGCTTGGTTCCCACCGCATATACACTAAACCAGAATGATGCTGGTCACGCACAGAACAATATAGGTGAAACCGGAACTGGACACCTACATTTTCTGCCCGACTCTTAGGATGCTGGCCATCATCTCCTCGGCAGTGCAAGTGCGAACAAGAAAAATGCACAGAAGACAAACCATCACCGTCATCAGTGGATCCAAAGGGAATTAAACTCAACATATCATCAAGCATTACAAAAGAGAGAATAAAAAAGAATGTGATTTCCTGGTTTTGAGATGTCGTACTTGATTACCAAGAACGAGGCAGATCTCATTTTTGAGCCGATGAACGAAGGGAAAAAGAAATCAGCGATTAGAGCATCGTGATTGATAACGTTTTGTAGTATCAATTGGGTTAAAGCAATAGATAGAGATGGAGATGGAGATGGAGAAGGAGAAGAACTTCTTATTGATAAAGAGGCATCAGGGATTACATAATACAATGTTCTTTATATATAGGAAAGGGAAAACCTAGTCATCTAATGGACCGCACATCCATGGGCCACATGCCCTATAACATGGAAAGGTTTTTAGTGAGGCAATTTAATTCAACATGGTGGTCATCCAAGGGGAGTTGTATTAAGTTTGGTTATTTGGTGGATTCCCACCATTAACTAGGTCATTTTGTTAGACCACATCAACATAACTATCTCCTATGAATTTGGATACCTTATATCCATATAAGGTATGACTACAAATTTTGTACACCTATGGCACTGTAAATGTGTATTGACACTTTGTTGAAGAAACTACATCAACTAATTTTGCAAATCATCTCCGAGAAGTTAGCAATCCAAGAAGCAAGTCCTCAATGTATTTGAAGAAGCACGTAGACTTGAAAACACTACCATTAGAAGACTAACACAAAAGAAAACTTCATCAACTGGCAAATTTCTCACGAAAGCATTACTATCTTCTCGCATTCAAGATATTCGTTCATCGAAATTGGGAAATCTCGACTAAGATTTGCAAGCCAAGATTTAATGAAGTACTTATCAGCGGGAGTATCAAATTAGAAGCTATTTCTATCGACCATCACGTTGTACTCATTTTCCTTCATCAAGGTTTTTTCCACTGGGTTTTCTTTGTCAAGGTTTTAATGAGGCAACATATGCATGTCCAACTATGTTCTAATCTTTCTCATGATTGTACTCTTTTCCCTTCAATCAGGTTTTGTCCCCTCGGATTTTCCTGAAAAGGTTTTAATGAGGCAATTAGCTTAGATACAGTGGTCATCTAGGGGGAGTGTTATAAACAGCAGTTTATTGTATAGATGCCCACTTTAGTGGAACCCTATTACTTGGGAACCAAGTATGTAAACTCTATAAATAGAGTCCTAAACCTTTGTATTATACACACGTTAATAGAATTTCTCTCTCTATTCATCCCCTCTACTTTGTGTCTTTTGTTCTTTGTCTTTTATATCATAAGACACAGTATTTTGTTCAGTTGTGTATCTACAATAGACTAAACTCAGACTCGACCAACACTAGAAAGAAGTGGAGCAGCAGTGAAAGCTCTGCTCCTGTTGCATAAGGTTCAAACAAGCTTCTTCTGTTTTTATAAGGCCCGGACCTATTGTCCCCTTATACTGTACTTTAGGGTCACCAAAATTTCTCATTTTGGTATTGTAAAGTTTTCGTTGGGCAGACAAATCATATATAATAAATACATTCTCTGTGTCACAGACTCACAATACACAAAAAAGAAAGTTACGTAATCTTTAGTTCAAATTTGAATTGGAATCGAATAGCGCTTCGTTCTGAAATGCACTTTTTCACTTGCGAGTTTGTTGCCAGAACCCAAACCGTTCGTTTTCAAGATCATACTCGGTGTAAAAATTCTGTTGTTGAAAATTCCCCAAAATTACTGAAGGTCCTTCTCCTCTGGTAGTGTCAGCATTATTTGTTACAATGGTTAGACAAACAACTTTACTATCACCAACAATTAAAAAATAGTTAGCTAATGGCAATTCCATCTCAGCTCCTCCTTTAAAATAAAAAGAAAGTTTTGGTAATGCCAACTTCATCCCCTTGTGATTTTCCGGTAACTAGAAACTTATTACTTTGGATGCTCGTTTGTAATGCCGCCGCACTTGGTTCTCTATCTCACTTGCTACTAACTCAAAAATTCTTCCTCCCATAAACTAAATGTTGAACCAGAATCGACTATTGTTCCACCAGTACCATCATTTCCTAGTGACAAAAAAATTGTATGGACTTTTACTTTTTTACCCTCTAATGGTAATTTTTCTTGAACCCGCATCATAATAAATATAAAGTCTAACCAGTTTTAACTAGGAAAAAATTCAGTTTGGTCCTATTTTAGATTGTCCAAAGCTAGTTTGGTCCTCTTCACGGATATAGTAACCATCTTGTTTTTCTATTTTCTCTTTCTTTTTTATTTTCTATTTATTAATTTATGTCTCTTCTTAATATAAAAAAAAAAACAAGAAACAAAAACTGAAAACTAAATATCTCTCAAAATATGAGTCGGAAATTAACAAATTTTATATTATCGGAAAGGTCTCAACAAGATCTACGCAACGAGTACCTGTTGTACTATGTTTTGAAACTTCAATTTTTTTTCCCATTTTATTGGTAGTTCATGTCCAAGAATGAACATTATTTTAGAGCAATGATAGTTCATTCTAATTCTAGCACTCCATTCTATAGAATGGACTCTTATATGATAGTTAATGCAGTTTATTTAGTAGAATAAACTCATAATAATAGTTCATTATTGTAGAATGAACTCACAATGGTAGTTCATATTGTAGGAATGGTAATTCATTTTGTAAAATGAATTAGTAACGATAGTTAATTATGGTAGTTCATATTGTAGAATGAACTTGTAATAAGTGTTCATTATGGTAGTGCACATTATAGAATGAACTCATGATAGGTGTTCGTATTGTAGAATGAACTCCTAATGGTATTTCATGATGTAGAATGAACTCGTAATAGTACGTAGTTCATTATGCCAGTTCATTTTGTAGAATGAACTCGTATGTTAATTCATCCAAGGAGTACATTTTGTTGAATGCACTCATATGATAGTTCATTCAAACAGTTCACTTTGTATAATGAACTAGCTACTATGGTAGTTCACTCGAGTAGTTCGTTTTGTAAAATGAACTCGTATGGCAGTTCATTTTATAGTTGATTTTATCTAAAGAATATGCTAAAAAATTGAAAGCTTCGAAATATAACAACAATAGTATTCGTTGGAAAGGTCTAGTCGAGGACTTTCTGGATATATAAATTTATTATTTTCAGACTTTTGGTTTTAAAGTTTTCTAATTTATACTTACGAAGAAAAAGAAAAAGAGATTTTTTTTTTTTTGATGGAAAAGGTAATTTTATTAACTAGCAAATATAATATAAGAGATTTAAAATTTCATCTGCATCAAATACATTAGAGAGAATGCTAGATTTCGGAACCTTTTGTTGTTATTTGGAGGACATGTGCTGAATATTTATTACAATAATCTGATTGGAGAGACGTAAATGCACCCATTTCTTCATCACCACTAGAATCTTCGTTGTCACTATAAAGTTTCATTTTTGCTACCAAAATGACAAAATCCTAGGTTTTTCTATTTTCCTCAACTTCTTCTTATCCAGACCTTTAAAGAAAATGAATCTTTACTCTAATTCTTAAAATCTAACAGTAATTATAATCCAATTTCAAATACTAACTTATTTAACTACTAACTGAATTAATCAATGCTAATTAATCAGGGACACGTTAGCTATTAATAAAAATAAATGGGAAAGGTTTTTTTTTAAAATTATTTCAAAATGACCCTATTTTAACTTATTAAATATGCCTCGAACAATCGAAGAAGACCTCAAACTGGCCGGAAAAAAATACTAATGCACCAATAGACACTTGCTCCAAAAAATATACATCAAATATCTAGTGCACAAACTTATGCAATGGCTATAAATAACCGGTGCACCAAGCGATGCACGAAACCAACATCAATATATTTTTGCTTTAAAGAAATAGTAGACCAAAAGATGCACATTTAAACTGTATCTTTTTTTGTACATAAAAAGTGCATCGATTTTGTATGTAGCGTATTAAATCCGTAAAGAACATGATCCAAGGGAATAACTATTAGAAAATTTACAGACATATATAAGACTAAATTATTAAGTTCGGATATGTCTATGACTAGACAGTAAATTCTTTTTATATTTTGGACCAAAATGTTTCTTTTTATTCCCATAAAATTCGTGTCCTAGTACAGTACAGAGCTGTTAATACCCAAAAATCGCTCCTAGGTAAAATAATGTACTGTCAAAGTACTTTCTTTAGGTTCGAAAATCAAAATCGTACAAAACGAGCCTAAACCAAGAAGTTGTCCGTTTACGTTTTGCTTCGGTTACAAAGAGAGAAAATGGGTTGATTTTAGGGGAGGGAAAGCAAAGAAAGTTGAGGAAATTAGTGGTGATTGAATTGGGTGTGAGGTTATTGACCTATGGAAGAAAAAGATCTTGGGAATGTTAAGCTTGTTTTGTCTTCTGAATAGACAAGGTAGTCTATTTATAGTTGTAGGGAACACTCACTGTTTCCTCGTAAGTAGTGGAGAGATGGAGATAGTGGGATAATGGTGTGGTTACGCCCATGATGTTAGGGAAGTTTCTGGAAACCCATAACCATCATTCCATTACTTAGCCACTTCTTTTAACCTCTCTCAACCGTTTCCACTACCTGTAACTTCCTTATCATGGTATGTTGCCATGCCGCGCGCTGCTGTAAACCACTAGACCAATACCCGTAAATAATTCCCCCATGTAACGTGTTTTGGTTTCTTGTAGGAATTAGTAGAATCATGGATTTGTTTTTAGTCTTTTCTAGATTCTCACAATACTGATTAATAGCCTAAGCTATCCAGACTTTGTCGACGTAGCTTGAAGAGACAACTCGATCTAAGAGTATGTATGACTAACGAGCTTTTCATAAGATGGCATCGTAAATAACTAACCATAATAATTCACCAAGATACGGGTGCCAAGCCAATGGCTAGATAATTCGTGGCGCGGGCGCGACCTAATTAATAGCTATCCGAGTCGGCATGGACATGGGTGCAAGGCTTGGAGAAATATAGTCGTGGCCATATATCTAGGCTAGTCCGAGAGGCAAGGAGGCCGTTGCCAAAGTCATGACCATGCTAAGTGGCAAGGTGGTCATGGTTAGCTAGGCTAGAGACAAGGTGGATAGCTAGATAGGCCAAGCCGGAGATAAGGAGGACGTGGCCATGGTTAGCCAGGCTGTTAAACAGGGAGGCCATGGCCATGGTTATCCAGGCCGGTAGACATGGAGGCCGTGGATATGGTAAGCCATTCCGGTAGACAGGGAGGCCGTGGTCATGGTTAGCCAGGAGTCCGTATCTTGATTAGCTAGTTGGCTAGCTAGGAAGACAAGGGAGTTGTGGCCTGATCAGCTAGTTGGCTAGCTAGGAAGACAAGGAGGTCGTGACCTGATTAGCTAGTTGGATAGCTGGGAAGATAAGGAGGTCGTTGCCTGTTGGGCTAGACTAGTTAGGGAACTGGTGGATACGGCCTTAGCTATTTGGTTAGCTAGGGATAGGAATGTTGATGCGTGTCATAGGTGCACAAATTAATTCACTTATATTCTACTTTACTAATGAATAATATAGTATCAAATAAGATTCGTTCCCACGAAAATCAGGGAGTTTTAGTTGTTCAAAAGGTCACAATGGGAGTTTTGTTTTAGATTTAAAAGTAAATAAACAAAGTAATTAAAGGATTAAGTTATAAGCAATATGGAGAGAGATGATCGAGGAATCCTTCTTCGTTACTAAACCGTCAATGAGTTAATATATTCATGAATTCATCATTAATCATAGATTATTATCAACCGTGGAATAACAACTAGCCAAGTGCTATCCCCTAAAGTTCTTTGGTCACTGGATACCGAAGCGCTCGAATATCAGATTCTATTCGTCCAAGCCACCAAGTAGTAGAGCACTCAAGGTATAACTTGGTCGAATGATTTATATTTTATGACTTAGGTTAATCTTAGTAGTTAGACTCTTAGCGCAAGATCCACTTTCTAATGTTGTTCTACACACGATTGCTCCACAGAATCCCTCTGCAAGGTCTCACGTTTTCTACTTGTGTATGGGTTATTCAACAATGACACGGATATCTAACCCTTTACTAGCAATAAATCAATTAATAAACTACTATAGTTGGCCACCTAGAGAATCAATTAATCAATCATAGACATTCATTAAAGTAGAAGCAAACAATAATCATATGAAGAACTCAAAATAGATGCATATATTAATCCAAATCAAGTATGGAACTTAGAATTCATCCTCAATCAATTATGGGTTTAGCTACTCATGGATGTAGAAACACCCATGTTAAACATATAAGAAAATGAAAGAGAAATTGTTACGAAGGTGGAATCTCTCCAAAACCCTAGCTTTCTTCCTTGTGTTCTTCTCGCCAAAGGCGTAATTAAAGATTAAAAGATATTGATAGAAATATCTCTTATGTAGGTGTCCCAAATATTGATGTGCTCATGCATAAATTCCGGTCAAATTAGGTTGCGACCACTTGCCAAAACACACCCGCCTAGCCTAAGTAGCTATCACCAAGTCTGGCCGTGAAAAGAGTTTGCCAAAGCTAATTAGGCTTGCGTGCAAAATTGGTGAGATCCGGTTCATTTACATTTGTTCAGCTGTGAGTTTTATCATTCTTTTCTCACGGACAGACATGTCTCCGAGAGAATTATTTTTCCCTGAATTTCGTTAAAACTCACCATACTTTCACGGACACTACTCTGTCCGTGAATTTCAGCAA
Source organism: Papaver armeniacum (assembly GCA_023531295.1). NCBI lineage: Eukaryota > Viridiplantae > Streptophyta > Magnoliopsida > Ranunculales > Papaveraceae > Papaver > Papaver armeniacum. Next base: position 212,554 of record JAJJWW010007798.1, on the reverse strand, counting down.
CTCAAGTATACCAGGTTGTCCGTGAAAAATATATTTCCCTGGATTTTGGTTTTCCCGATGATCAAATCTCGGATACTCATGCCTCCGTGAGTTTATTCTTCATCTGAGTTTTGTGAGACTTGACTGATGTTTCCACGGACACTCCTCTGTCCATGAAAATATTTTTCCCTCGACTTTTCAAACTTAGTTTAACAAACTCTTGGGCATTCATGTATCAGTGAGAATAATTTTCTCCTGAGTTTCTTGTTTTGCTCCATTCAGTTTTGAGTCTCACCTTTCTCGATCACCATTATCACTGCCTCGTCAATCATTGCCATCTATATCTCAACACCGACAACATCATGTATCATTATGTCATTACTATCCATTAACATCATCTCCATCTTTCATTCTTCTTCGCAGCTAACCACTTCCATCGAGTTCAGCCATGATCAAAATCCTCGTTAAACCCATCATAACAGCTTAATGAACAACACCACAGACTTCCATGTTATCCCTCGAGTCTCATCACTCATCTACAACAACCATTCAAATAACTCTTCTTCCTGTTTTCCAGCACCAACTCGAACCATCTTCTATATCTTCCTAGCACCATAAACAACTCCTTTAATTCCTTCTTTGTTCTTAATTATCAGAATCACCACGAGCTCTACAAACTGAAGCTTCTCCCTCGGTTTTCTCAACACAACCGAGTCCATCATGATCACCGATGGCAGCAAGGATCTATGGCCACCAAAACCAAATGCCAGTTCGAGAATACCACATCCAACACCATCACAAATTCCATCTTCTTTGCCAGTTACCGTCACTGCCATCTGTTAATAGCAGCACACTTCATTCTCATCCATTATCACTGTCATCAATGACCTTCCCTGTTATTTACTCTCGAGTTTGAGATGAAGGATTTGGGTCCAGCTAAGAAGATTTTGGGTATGGATATTACTCTAGATAGATCTAAGGGGAAGTTATATCTTACTCAGAAATCCTATCTTGAGAAGGTTCTTCGTCGCTTTGGAATGCATAACTCCAAAGCTATTAGTGTTCCAATACCGCCTACATTTAAGTTATCAAAACAGTTGTGTCCTACTACAAGTTAGGAGAAGGAGTTTATGACAAAGGTTCCCTATGCTAATGCGGTAGGTTCTTTGATGTATGATATGGTTTGTACTCGACCGGATATTGCACAGGCAGTTGGCTTAGTTAGTCGTTATATGGCTAACCCTGGGATAACACATTTGTATGCGGTGAAGGGAATTTTGAGATATCTTAATGGGACCTTGGATATTGGTTTAGTGTTTGAGAAGGAGCAGAATTTGAAGGCCTGTGGATTTGTTGATTCTGATTATGCGGGTGATAGAGATAAGTGTCGTTCTATTTCGGGGTATTGATTTACATTGAGTGGAGGACCTATCAGTTGGAGGTCTATGTTACAACCAATCGTACCTTTGTCTTTTACGGAGGCAGAGTATATTGCTGTGACGGAGGCCGTTAAGGAAGCATTATGGCTTCTTGGTTTAGTTAAAGACTTGGGGATTATACAACGGAGTGTTGTTGTGAACTTTGATAGTCAAAGTGCTATTCATTTAGCTAAGAACCAAGTTTATCATGCACTTACCAAGCATATTGATATTCGTTATCATAAGGTACGAGAAGTTATTGATAACGGATTAGTACAACTATTGAAGGTTGATACTGAAGATAATACAGCAGATATGTTGACGAAAGTCGTTCCGAAGGTCAAGTTTGAGAAGTTTCTTAACTTGATCAATGATGCTCGTTGTTAAGGCCCTAGGGGCATTAGAGGCTACGGTTAACTTGTGAAGATCAAGCTCAGTTTGGTGGAAACATCGTCAAGGTGGAGAATTGTTAGAAGTTGTAGATGTTTTAGGAAGGTTCCAGAATTTTCTAGAATCATCTAGGTGTTTCCTTATTTTGGTATAACTAGAGGTTTCCTGTGTTAGTTAAACTCAAGGTTTCCTTTCTTAGCTATGTTTAGGTTTCCTCGTATAACTCATATACTTGGAAGACAAGTTTGTAAGCTATATAAATAGGTCTACAAGTATTAAGGAAAAACACACAACACAGTAGAGAAGAATTCTCACAAGGATAGAATTTTAGGGTTTAGAATGTTTGTTCATAGAGAATTAGTTTGGTGTTTGTGAACAGCAACCTGCTGCTCATAGTTGTGGTTTAATTCTCTGTAATTTTTTCTATAATAAGAGTTGATCGTAGCCGTTTGTGGACGTAGGCACATTGCCGAACCATGTTAAATCTTGTGTCTTTCTGATCGTTTAGTGCATCTTATTTTATGTTTTTTTAGTTCTACGTGATCCAAAGAACTAGTGTCTTGTGAAGAGGTTAATTCTAAGGTCTTAATCCTAACAATTTTCTCATGAGTTTCTTGTTTTGCTCCATTCAGTTTTCAGTCTCACCTTTCTCTATCACCATTATCACTGTCCTCGTCAATCATTGCCATCTTCATCTTCATATCCATCTCAACACCGACAACATCAAGTATCATTACTTCATTACTATTCATTAACAGCATCTCCATCTTTGATTCTCCTTCGCAGCTAACCACTTCCATCGAGTTCAGCCATGATCAAAAGCCCCGTTAAACCCATCATAACAGCTTTATGAACAACACCAAAGATGTCCCTGTTATCCCTCGAGTCTCATCATTCATCTACATCAACCATTCAAATAACTCTTCTTCTTGTTTTCCAGCACCAGCTCGAACCATCTTCTAACTCTGCCTAGCACCATAAACAACTCCTTTAATTCCTTCTTTGTTCTTAATTATCAGAATCACCACGAGCTCTACAAACTGAAGCTTCCCCCTCGGTCTTCTTAGCACAAACGAGTCCATCATGATCACCGATGGCAGCAAGGATCTATCGCCACTAAAACCAAATGCCAGTTCGAGAATACCACAACCAATAACATCACAAACTCCATCTTCTTTGCCAGGTACCGTTACTGCCATCTATTAATGGAAGCACACTTCATTCTCGTTCATTATCACTGTCATCAATGGCCTTCCCTGTTATTTACTCTCGAGCTCAATATCAACAGCAACTCTTTCTTATCTACTGCCGATAATGGCAACAATTCCATGAACATCATCGACCTGCTCGTTCCATCTTCATGCAACCATTCTTCATCAAATCACCGAGAATATCAACCCTCTGTCTCATTCCTTTCTTAGCCTCCGTAACTAAACCCAACCATCAACCACCGCTTTACTGGAATCAATAAAATCAACTTCAACATTAGTACTCATCACCAACGAATTCTGATCACAACTCCATCAACGACGACACAACTGAGATTTCTCATTTTGCATTTGGAGAAGACGATGCTTTCAACTGTCAGTTTTACGGGACTGACAGTTCAACTTTCTGGATACTCCCTGAGCGGCTACCCTGAGTAAAATAGGCTTGGTGTCTTCGTAATTTTGTGCTTCAATAACTTATCGCAACTTTGACTCGCTTCAATTGCTTGCAACTTTCTTGTACGATGTCGGAATGACTCAATTATTTCGTTGTTAGCTTCGTATTTTCGTCCTCTTCGAGATGATATCAAGGACTCCTAGATTTGAATGCATTCCACTTTGTCTTTGGCCCTTCTGCGCTTGAGGCTAACCTCTTTTATTGCCAATTCTCTTCTTTTGAACGATTCACCTAATAAAACACAAATAGAGAAAAACAAACGTAATATACAATAAGTCGCAAGAATATAAGCAATTACTAGCATGGATTCAACACTAAATATATGCAAAATATGCACTTAACAAATGTCGTGGCCAAAGACATGGCCAGGCTAAAAGATAAGAAAGTCGTGGCATGGCTAGCTAGTTGGCTATCTAGGGAGTTAATGGTGGTTATGGAGTGCGGCCATGTTGGTGCTAGCACTTCGTTTGTAACATACATAACATATTCGAGGAATTCAGCCGTGGAAAGTCTGCGACACGAAGTAATATTCCAAATATTATGCTTCTGGTAATTCAGAATAGCGTAGTAGCTTATTCTGAATATTTATAATTGCAGCATCAATGTAGACTGATCAACGCATGACAATTCATATGGATGTGCATAAAATAATGAGAGTTCAGATGGGTGAAGCTCTAAAATCTTGCAGGCTTATTGAAGTTCGGTATGTCCATTAGCAGGATACACATTCTCAATTCTCTTGTGAAATATGATGTAGAAGTACGAATCTATCTATAATTCTGATGGCAGGTCAGGAATTTATACATATTTATAAACCTATATATATATATATATATATATATATATATAATACCGATAGTTCAGCTGGGTGAAGCTCTAGTACATATATGATTATAGATACGTCTCTGTGTACGTTCGGAGGCGATTTTTACAAGTTTTTCCCTTGTCAAAAACCAACCATCTCCAAGAGCACATACCACGACTAGAATCTTGGTCACATAAACTAGTAGACTGGTACTAGAGGAATATCGCAAAAAAGTTACGGCTATACGATGAACTCTCAAAAGTTCTTTTCATCAGTATGCCACATAAATCACCCTGGTTATCCCGCCTGTTAGTAGCCCAGCGTGGTCGAAAATAAAAACCATCTCCACGACTCAACTGAACACATTACGAAAAAAATAAACTAACAAATAAATTTACACTAATCATTTATGATTTCATTATACTTACTAATATCAGTGTATTATAATCGACATTATCACAAAATTATTAGCCGCATTAGAATATATTAAATTAACCATCTTAGTGTATTACAAATTTATAATTGACATCCGTTTAAAATAATTAAGTGTATTAATTGTAATATTTGATTAAACTAACTAATACCTGTATATTATAATCAAGAATAATTAAAAATAATTAGGTGCATGGAATCTGTGGATTTTTTTTAAACCAATTGATATTAGTATACTATAATCGATCAACAATTTCTGAATAATAGAGATGATTCATTGACATTGATAAAATGACAATGTATTTGTTCAATTCTTATTTTTTTACTTCAATGCGAATGAAAATCACTTGATATTCATTTGTTTTTCCAGTTGTTTACTTAATTCTCACATAACATTGACGGATTATGTCATTCTACCTCATCACGTACCAGTTTGATTAATAATAAACCGTGAAATTTCAAAGTAGTCGAGGTAAAGTTAGGTGTCTTAGAGTAGGCTAATGATTCCATATAATTTATCAACATTTCATAAACAATTTAGTATTAATTGTGTGATTTGTGATCATATAAAGCTACTAGTACGTCCGTTGCCACGTTGGGAGGGCCGATCGAAGAAGAATCTGAAGATGGGTTTGTCTGCGACTACTTTCGTCCCGTTTAAAAAAAGTGATACTTCACCCCGTTTCAGAAAAAGTGATACTTTCGCCCCGTTTCAGAAAAAGTGATACTTTCTCCCCATTTCGGAAAAAGTGATACTTTCGCCCGTTTGGGAAAAAAGTGATACTTCCTCCCCGTTTCGGAAAAGTGATACTTTAAGCCGTTTCGGAAAAGTGATACTTTTACGAAGCGAAAGCATCATTTTTCGAAAGGAGCAAAGTATCACTTTTCCCAAACAGAGTGAAAGTATCACTTTTCCCAGCAAACGGATGTGAAAGTATCACTTTTTTTCAAACAAAATTAGTCGATCCATAAACCAAAATATGGTTGCATGATGTGTTATTAATTTTCGAGAATTGTGCCTAAAATGAAAGTATCATTTTTGTTGAAACGGAGGGAGTACATCGTTTTATTAGTTGCAACGGAAAATTAGTTGATGCATAAACCAAAATTTTGTTATATAAAGTATTATGTATCCTTTGTGGTGGTTTGCATAATGAATATATATATATATATTTAATTTTATAAAATTGTGCCTAAAATGATAAATACCTCCGAATTTTTCGTAAAAAACTCTAAATTTGATATTGTTGTTTGTACTTGTTGCGTAGAGTTTTATAACCTTTCCAACGAGATAAAATTTGTAAAATTCCAATGCACGGATTTGTAGATATGTTATATTAAAGTTTGCTTTCCAATTATACCCTGAAAAGATAGGATACACAAGTTATAGTAGTAATTGGACTAAAAGGGAGGGACATTTTTGGTTTTTCGGCCCTAACCATTTCCAATCTTTTTGTGTCAATTGATCACTTAGATTTTACAAAAAAGTTAGATTTTACAAAAAAGTTGCCATATAAAGGTCATCCCTCGCTTCGCTCGGTCGGCCCAATAAATGGTTTTATTTATCTTCTTCAAGTGTTATGCGAGGAGGATTTGCAAGAAGAAAAAAGAATATACTCGGAGATGGAAAGCGGATGAAAATTTAGGTTGAATGAAACAATATGATGTATGAAAACTTGAATTTTCAGGCTGTCCAAAAAAATCCAAAAAACACATTTTGAAAATCTATATTTTGGGATGAGTTTTAAAAAAATTACGGGTGGTTGGAGCGCCATTAGTTCCGTCACCCTCGGTATAACCTTAGCTGTAAATTATCAGCAACTAATTTATGAATTTTGAATGTTCAAATCAGATTTGAACTTGAATATGATAATATGTCTATTATGTATTTTTTATTGTTTTTTTTATAAGAATGAAACAATCCATTAATAGTAGTATGATTAATTCTTGGTATGAGACCTATCATTATTGGAAATAACTTATTTTTTCCAAGTTTTTCATATATGAATATCATCTTATATCTTCATCCAAACTCAATATTCTCAAAACAAATCTAAGAGTCTAATAGAAAGAAAGAAAACTTTCATTTTCATCTCTACATTGCCTATTTCAATATCTCTCTTTTAGAAATAATGAGGATGTATGCACTTTTTATTGTTTTCATGATACTTATTTTATTTGCATCTTCGTCAACAGCCCAAACTGCTCCAAATGAAACACATTGGTACAAAGACTCTACATTGTATATCGCTTATTTAAGAGGAGTGATCGCTTTGTGGAGGCTCAAGGATAATTACAGTGTCCCTAATGTATTGGGTGACTTCCAATATTTAGGAGATGTATTAGATTATCTATCTTTGGTTGATCGCTCTTTCCAATGGAAGAAGAGCGATTTTGACGCCATGACAGATTTTGTATACAAATATGATTGTGTGGTAAACCATTATGGTGAGCTTTTCCCCATAACTTTTCCTCGTGATAGATTCAACAATTTCCTACCTCAAATGGACAAACCAACAAGGTTTATGGCGCGTGAGGTACTAAACATGCCAAGTTATGGATTATCTGTCACATCAATTCCATACTGTGAGGTTACATATGTTAGCGGGGGATATGCTCATGTGCAGTCTAGTCCTAAGGAAACACAATTAGCCGCAGAATTAGCTGAGTGTGAAGAGGAACGTGACACTCTTGAAGATAAAGCGAAAAAAGAGAAGAAAGGTAAGAAAATTTGTATCGGTCTCCTTGGAAAATCGGACAAAAAAATAGGCTTATTGAACTAAGTTTGTGTTCGAATAAGATCTTCTTATTTGCTTTGGGTATGTGTGTTTTCCTTTGTTTTATTTCCATGTATGTTGAATATGGTGATCATATTAACCTTTGTTGTGATAGTACGAAATAATGTATTCTGATTTTGATGATCAGATAAGTTGTAAGGGTTTAAAACCTCTGATAAATTGAATGTATGTGTAAGTCAAATTAATAATAGTGTTATGTTCATTAAATATCTAATATTTCCTAAATGAGCAACTACAAGGATTCTACTTTTCCTTTTATAAGCCCAAAGAGTCTGCTTAATGCAACACCAATGCCCATATTGTATAATCGCGAGATTTGGGTATACCTAATAAAATAAAATAAAATAGGGTAATTAGGAAGTAAAACCCAAAGCCCCTTAACCAATGGCAAATCTACCATCGCACACCATCGCGTACCATCATTGTGCGCCATTCCCGGCCATGACACCCATCCATGCGTCATTCTCGGCATTGGCAGCTTAGGCCAAGGTCGTGGCACCTAGCCGTGCGTCAATCTCGGCCTTGGCAGCTTAGGCCAAGGCCGAAACACCTAGTCATGCGTTATTCTCGGCCTTGGCAGCTTAGGCCAAGGCATTAGAACCTTGACGCGTCATTCTCGGCCTTGGAAGCTTAGTCCAAGGCGGTAGCACCTAACCGTGCGTCATTCTCGGCCTTGGCATCTTAGGCCAAGGCCGTAGCACTTAGCCACACATTCGGCCTTGGAAGCTTAGGCCAAGGACATGGCACCTAGCCGCGCGTCGTTACCAGTCTTGGAAACCTATACCAAGGCCATGACACCATGCCATGCGCCATTCTCGGGCATCACAGCTTAGGCCAAGTCTATGGCACTATTTCGCACGTCATTTTAGGCCATCATAGCTGTGGCCAAGGCCATGGCAAGACTCTATGCACTATTTTTGGCCATGATAGCTTATGCCACAACAAGGCACGATTGCGCCCTAATCCCACTGATGGCTTTGGCTAAGTTGTTTTCACAACAATTTTAGTTTAACACGTTCAAAGTAGTTTAACATATATATCACATCGTCAATTGATCAATCTTCATCGATCTCCACACTTTCTCAGCTTCCCTACCTACGGACCGACCCTTATCCTTTCTTGTGACTGAATTGAATCTGGAACGACCATTGTCTTGGTTTAGGCTAAAGTTCTAGAAAATAGTCTATCGGATTCAAATTACTCCCGTGCAATACATTTGTTTAAAGGTTTAGACGATTTGCTTCATCGATCACTTTCCTCATCCACCCCCTTTTACCAGAAAACCAACAAACTGTTTTCACTCGACAATAAGACCAAATTGCTTTCCAATCCCTCCCATAAAATACATTTCCTAGTATATAACACATACCACGACTAGAATCTTGGGCACATAAACTAGTAGACTAGTACTAGAAGAACATCGCAAACAAATTAAGGCTATATGATGGAATTTCAAAATTCACATTCATCAATGTGCCATGTAAACCACCCTGTCTAGCTCGCCTGTAAGTAGCCTAGTGCGATCAAAACTACTCAACTGAGAACATTATGAGAAAGAATCAACTAATTATTAACATAATATTAATCATCTATGATTTCATTATACTTACCAATATTACTGTATTATACTCGACATTAATATAGAATCATTCGGCATATCATTAATAATAATTATATTAAATTATTCATCATTAACGTATTATATGTGCATTTGTTAAAACAATTAAGTGCATTAATTGTAAAATTTAATTAAACATATTAATACTAGTATACTATAATCGAGAATAATTAAAATTGATAGGTGCATTAAAGCATGGAATCTATAGTTTTTTTTAAACCACTTAATATTGGTATTCTATAATCAATCAACATTTCTTGTCTTGAATAATAAAAAGATCCATTTACATCAATAACATGACAACTTATTTTGTGAATACTGATTTTTTTTTTACTTCGCACGAAAGAAATCACTTTCGTTAGTTTTTCCAATTGTTTACTTAATTCTCACATTACATTGACAGATTATGAAATTCTAACCTCATACATACCAGTCTACTTGATAATTAAACGTGGAAGTTTAAAGTAGTCGAAGTAAATTTAGATGTCTTAGAGTGCGCTTATGTTTAAATGAGGAGATTAGTCCACGAAGAAGTTGACTTCCAAAAAATTTATCACTATTTCATGAATAATTTAATATTAATTATGTGACTCGTAATCATATAAAATTATAAACTCGTGGTGCCATCGTCAAGTGTTATGCGAGGACGATCTGTAGGAAGAGAAAATAGTATAAACATTTTTCTTTTTAAGGGAATGAATTCTTAAATATGATAGACTAAAATGTGAATTCTTTAAGGGGTCTAAAAAAATTCCCAGAAATACCTTTGAGGGCGTGGCTCGAGCACCATCAGTTCCGTCACCGTTGGTATCACCTTAATTGTAAATTATTAGGAACTAGTTTAGAAATTTTAAATACTTAAATCGGATTCAAACATTAATATGAGAATATATTTATTATATATTTTTTTGTTATTGTAATACAAATGAGACAATACATTAATAGTAGTATAATTTATTCTAGTATTTGCACCTACAATTAATTGAAATAATTTTTTTTTTGTCTCCAAATTGTCCATTCAATGAATGTACATGTTTCTATTGGTTTTCATATATAAATGCCCCTTTATATCCTCATCCAAACTCACCATTCCCAAAACAAATCAAATAGAAAGAAAAAAAAAACTTCATTTTTTCACTTAGCATTACTTATTTCAGTCTTTCTTCAAATAGGATGAGGATGTCTGCAGTTATCGTTGTTTTCATGATACTTGGTTTATTTACATCTTCGTCAACTGCCCAAACTGCCCCAAATAAAACGCATTGGTATGAAGACTCTACATTGTATATCGATTATTTAAGAGGAGTGATCGGTTTGTGGAGGCTGAAGGATAACTACAATATCCCTACCGTATCAGGTGACTTCCAATACTTAGGAGATGTCGCAGATTATCTATCTTTGGTTGATCACTCTTTACAATGGAAGAAGACCGATTTCGACGCCATGGCAGGTTTTATATACAAATATGATTGTGTATTAAACCATTATGGTGAGCTTTTTCCCATAACTTTTCCTCGTGATAGATTCAACAATTTCCTACCTCAAATGAGCAAACCAGCAAGGTTTATGGCGCGTGAGGTACTAAACATGCCTAGTTATGGTTTATCTGTTACGTCGATTCCATATCGTGAGGTTACATATGTCAGTGGGGGATCTGTTCCAGTACAACCTAGTCCTAAGGAAACACAATTAGCTGCAGAATTGGCTGACTGTGAGGAGGAACGTGCTTCTCTTGAAGATAAGTTGAAAAAAGAGAAAAAAGGTAAGAAAATTTGTATCGATCTGCTCGGAAATTCGGGCAAAAAAATTGGCTTATTGAACTAAGTTTGTGTTCGTATAAGCTTTTCTTATTTTCTTTGGGTATGTGTGCCTTCCTTTGTTTATTTCCATGTATGTTGAATATAGTGATTGTATTTGCCTTTGTTATGTTTGTACGAAATAATGTATTCTGATTTTGATGATCAGATAAGTTGTAAGGGTTGAAAAATCTCAAATCGATTGAATGTATGTGCAAGTCGAATTGATAATAATAATATGTTGATTAAATACTCCAGAGAGTAGTTACCTATTAATGTTGCCCCAAATGAGCAACTCAACGAGTCATGACTGCTAATAGGAAGTATCAGTTTGCCTGAGGGTGTACCTTCCAAAAGTATAAAAATGTTTTTTCTTATATGGAATTTAATACACCCCAGGCAATTCGGCACCCCCATTAGCAGTTATCTTGCAATGAGTCCGTATAACTGCTCCTTTTGACCAAATCATGGATCGTAACCCGTTCACTGATTCACTATCCCATTGGGGCCATAGTTGAAAAATTGGGGACCAAATCTATTGAGAGCTAGAGCAGAAAAATGACCAAGTTTGAGTTTTGGCAGAAGTAGAGACACAGCAAATCGTTCAAACAAATGCCCTAGAGGAAGCACTATTCAAGAATAGAGTCGAATCAAATTTCTCAAACTTAGAAAAACAGTCAGGAAGTTGGTAATACTGTCAAACAACATCGTCACCGTCAACTCTATGGCACTGCTCTCAAGGTATTATCATTTATCCTTAAAAATAAATTGAGTATTTGTTTCTTCATTTGTTTGATGGCATTGTAGATTTGCTGAATAGCATTGTGGAAAATGTGAGTGAATTTGGGTTTGCTTGAAGTGTCTATTGCACGCTGAATGTTGGGTTTTTTGTTCTTGTTCAGCTTTCAGAAACTATGGCTAAAAAGGGCATGGGTATGTCAGTCAGCGACCAATCTATCCACCTTGATAGCTAAATCCAAAGGGATTCCTGCAACTTACCTTTTCAGATCTTCGCTTTAAGAGTTCTAAAAATCATATTTCTTATGGTGCCCTTCTCATTTGTTATATTATAAGGAACTGATGACAGAAAAAGCACAAGGCATCGTGGGAAAGATGAAGGAATTGAAGTTTAATACGAGCTCCATGGCTTACAACAGCTAAATGACCCTTTATACTAAAACTGGAGAATCTGAGGTCATAGTTTTCATACAAGAAATGAAGTCCGATGATGTAACTCCATGTTGGATATTTTCAATAACATAGAAAATAGAACGATTTTCGTTTTTTGGTTTGCCACTACAATGGGAAGCATCGTGTGCCAAATAGACGAAATGGATGTTAGTTGGATATGAAATGGCATTTCCAAAGAGTGTGATAGTTCACAAAAGACACATTCATTCCCATTAGACACTATTGATGTCTTTTGGAAGTGAAGAGGCATCTCCAATAAGCATGAGTTTCCCTATAAGTAGTGATGATTTGTTTTCATTCAAAAGAATGAAAAACATCAAATACTTTCTGTTGTCTCTCTTCTAAGCATCATCAGAATCCTATTCTTGTGTGTTCTTGGTTGGGTCAAGGGGTACAAACCTTGAATCCAATTACGTTGTTATAGGGCTTCATTGTATCCTGACGGCAATATTTCGTATACCTGTTGTAATCGCCAATTGATATTGGGAGGGTAGAAATAATTGTCCAAAAGAATCTTAATCGAGCCTTGAAGCCGGACGTACAACTTTTCTCTTATTGTTTCATCCTCTCTTTTAGCCCTAAATTTCCAACACTCCAGACTCGTGCAATGTCTGGATGAGGGCTCTAGCAGCTTCTAGTGATATATCTGGGGTTGATAGGGTTTATGAAGAGATGAAAAAGGATGTAAATGTTACTGGAGTTTGGACAAACTAAAGCAGTTTAGTACCCGTCTAATTTAATGCTGGTTTGTTTGAGAAGGCAGAGGAAGCAAAGAGCTTGAGAAGAGAAGCGACAAAAGTCTTACTGCTTATAAGTTCCTCATCACATCGTATGGGCGCACTGGAATCCTGCTGGAAGTTTAGCGAGTTTGGCGCTCGTTGAAGCTAGCTTTTCGAAAAACACCTAATTTTAGCTGTCCGAGTATGATTCAGGTTTTGGTCGACTTGAAATATCTGGCGCTGAGAAGACTTTTTGGGAATGGGTTCTGGGAATCCAACTTATGATGTTCACATTGCGAATGTCTTAATTGGAGCTTAAAGGAAAGAATGTTTAAACTGGAGAAAGCTGATGAAGAACTAGCAAGGAGGAACCGACCAAAGGTTTATTATGTCAGGACTTGGGAATCTTCGGTATTTATCCTTAGAAAACGGGAACATGAATTCTGCTGTCTATTGTGTCAACAATGCAATACAACAGGGCAGAGGGGATAGAAGCAACTGGACTCCCTCAAAGGAGGTGGTTCGGACTTTCGATGTCGCATTTCAAGCAGGAGAGATATGTTGAGGGCCTAGAAGCATTTATTGAGAATCTAAAGAAGGCTGAGAATAAATTAGAAGTAGACGTGTTTGAGTCAATGATAGGGAAATATGCAGCTGCTGGTAAGACTAGTCAATTGATTCCTCGCTGAGTAAAGAACTAAAGATGGAGAATGTCGAGGTGAATGAAGAATCCAAGAAGTTGCTTGACGTAGTGTGCGTTGAAGAATAAGCTCGTTGAGGAAGAAACAGGTAGATAGAGAGAAAGCCGGCATGTAATGTTCTCATCCCTTTATTTTCATTTTCAGTTTTGAATCTTTTGATTTTGGTTTTTGTTTTTGATTGTGGATAGTTACAAAAATGTGTTTCTTTGGATTGTGTCACCTGATATTTCTTTGATACAACATCCAGATACTATATAAACGTGTTTACTTTATTGAATTGAATTGAATTGATGTTCTTTGATCATTGTTGAAGTATCTATCTACTAATCTGTCCATAGCAAATTCTTTTGGTAGTTCAAGGCATCAAGAAACATTTTACTAAGAATGCAAGATTGGCAATACGCCTTTGGGTTTTTCTACTTGATAGTAGTATTCATTGCTGCCCTCAATTCATTAATTTTTGTATTAGCAAACCCTGTTGTAGCAGTCAATATATGCAAAGTTCATAATATTTCTCAGAGTTGCATTCATGTGCGTCAGTAATTAGATCTGCTTGTTTAACTGGCCTAATATTTCATTCATTCTCTTTTATATTTGTGATTTTGTATTACGTTTCTGTTCAATGCAATTTCTATTGAGTTTCTGAATGGACTCTTCTTGTACAGTGAGTAATAGAATGGAAATTAGGATTTGGAATAAACCTTGAGGTTTCTTACTCTCTTTTTTCTTCCTGAAAAATTCCTGCCATGTTTCAATGGTGGTACTATTGTGGTGTTATTTGCTTTTAAGGACTTGCTTTTTCATCCATGCATACATGAAATGATCTATGACTAATTTCTCTGCAGAGGATGATTTCTTTATCATGAAAATCAAGACCAAATCTTCTGTTATCATCACGTGATCGAGTCCTTGATGATAATACAAGGAATGATCTACATGATGAGGAGCTCATACTTAAGAAAATTAGACCTTGTGTCATTTCTATGTGGGTCTTATGGAAAGGTGTTAGCAAACTGTTTAGAATTGTAGACTGGACATAATATGGATTTGAAAAAAAAAATGAGTGCAGAAATCGGCGTGTTCATCTCTTGTTCAAAGAGCATAAACTAGTTCACGAAATCAGTACATATCCGTTACTCATTCAGTAGTCATGTGTGTTGTGGATAAATTGCAGTTGTTTAATGTAATATGTTTACAGTTTTTATTGAACCGTTTTTTTTTGAGACCAGCCTTTTTTTGGGGACCATTGTTTTATAAGCCCCCTACCTACAATGTTAAGGGATGTCCTAAAAATCATGAGATTACTAATTTGCCCATTACTCTGATTAAAATTAACCCTAACCTAATAACTGCCTCTAACTTAATCTAAAATAAAACCTAAACCTAAAAAAAAAAAAAAAAAAAAACAGTTTTGAGGAGAAAAATGTTCTCCCTCTTGTTCTTCTCTTCTTCCCCATTTCAACATCGTCTTCATCGATTAATCGTCGATTCATAAAATTTTCATCGTCGATTAATCAATCGACTATAAGCATGGTTCTTCGAAAGCAAACCAAAAGACTTCAAGGAGAAGGTCCTCGATTGGGACATCTAGCAAATCAGCCGAGTGATTTTGAGATTCATAAAGAAGTGGAACAACCAAGTAAAGCCATAATCCAGTATAATAGACGCTTGCAGAAGCCTGATTCTGACATGGGACCGATTCGCAGGTATTTTGCAACAAACCCATTACTTTTAATTTGATTTTGATTCGTTTAATTGAATAGAAATCATCAAAATAAGGTTCAAATGGAAGTTACTGTGCATAGTTCGGTTAGGTCGAGTTTCTAAAAAACCCTATTTTGTTAACCGAACTTCACGAGAGGAAGAACACGAAGAACAATTCGGTTCTCTAGGTTTCAAAACTAGGTCACGAGCTTGCCCGATTCGGTTAGTTCGCAACAAGCCTAAAAATTTTTCTAACCAGAACTTAACAAATTTTACAACAATTTTTTTTTTTCACATGTAAGAACTCTGCTATTTTGCTGCTAATTTGAGTTTTTACGTAACCGAATCTGTGCTATTGTGTTCGGTTTGTTCGCATAAAAATCTAAAACTATTCGATGGCAAGAACTTTCAGAAAAAATATGTAACCGAACTCTTGACAAAAAATCTTGACAAACCGAACTCTTCAGTAGTTGCAAACATGTTGAGTTCGGTTTGTTCGCAAAAAATTTTGACAAACCGAACTCTTCATTAACATTTACCAATGTTGAGTTCGGTTTGTTCTCAAAAAATCTTTGGTAACCGAACTATACTATGGAACACAAAATTAGAGTTGGCATATTTTTCGTGAACTTTTGCTATTAACCAAACCTTACGCTGAGAACCCTTATGTTGCATCTGATTTAGTGAATCATTTAGCGGTTAAGCTAATATCTTTTGTTTCTTGATTAGTGGAAGAGGAAAAAATCAAACAAACCTTTTTGGAAGATCTTAGAACTCCTACTCCTCGAGGCAAAGTATATTGTGATGCCGGTCACCGTGGAACCAAAATGCTAAGTATAGAGGTGGGTCATTACCGGGTGTTGTCATCCAAGATGGTGTTAATAGAGATAATGTTGACAACGTAATCCCACAAGTTAATGAAGAGATCGTGGAAGCGATGGGCAATGAAGAACAACATCAAGGTGGAGAAGGTGAACCTGCTGAAGGATGAGGAAATGAGGGTGCCAATGATGGTGAACCAGCTGAAGGAGGAAGAAATGAGGGTGCCAATGATGGTGAACCAGTTGAAGGAGGAGGAAATGAGGGTGACAATGATGATGGTGAACCAGCTGTAGGAGGAGGAGGAAATGAGGGTGACAAAGATGAGGAAGATGTAGATAAGGATGATGCTGAATCAGAGGAGGACTTGGATGAAGAGGAAGTCGAAGAGGAAGAGGCACAAGTAGAAATAGTGGGAAAGAAACCTAGAAAGACGCCTAAAAATCCTTGTGCTAGATATTCATACATTCCTGATGACAATTTGTGTTTGCCTCCAAAGAATCCAACTTATGGTACTCCAAGAGATGGAGGGGAGGTATTGATGGGCTACAAAAACTCATGGGCTGCCAAGATATTTGAGACAAAGGTATGGTTCAATCTTAACCATCAAGATTTCTCAGTCATTTTATTATATTTTGACATATATTGTTCTTTTCTATATATTAGTATATAAGATATGATGTTGCTTTTGTAGGATCATACTAATGTTGTTCCTGTTTTGAAACATCAAAAGAACAAGATATGGAATATAGAAAATGAGTGTGATGAGGTCCGCTTGGCGGTATTTGACTGTGTACTATGGAATGGGATACAACATGCGCACCAAAAATTTGATGCTGTCACTATTACTGCATTTGCTGAGAGGTCTTATCCAGAGTCGGATACCTTTCATCTACCTTTTGGTGAGATGGCAATAACTCCGGATGATTGTTTTAGAATTACATCCCTACCAATTACAGGAACAAGTGTTCGAGATGGCTACGATCCCTCGATGAGTTATGAACTTCTTGAAAAGCTAGTCGAAAGGTGTCTAGGATGGAGCGATAAAAAGGCACAATGTGAGTTTAGACGAGCTAACAAAGAGCCTAAGGAAGGTGATGAGTATAATGAGTTTGAGGCAGATCGCACGTACAAGAAGAAGTTGAAAAAGATCAAGCTCAAAACCTTGTTTGATGAGTTTTCAGGGACGAAAGATTTGGTTGCTCGAGGAAAGTTGGTGATGACGGAGGAGAAGGTTAAGCACCATGTGATTGCTTATTTGTTATATCAACTAGGAACCATTTTCTTCCCCTAGACGGATTCGAGTCACGTGGTAAATGCTGATTACCTCCGGCTATTGGACCCCATGAATGAGGTGAACAACTACTGTTGGGGCATTGCGGTTCTTTCATTCGTTCAAGAGGAACTCAGAAAAGCTTCGAGGCTTAAGAGTCTATATTTTGGAGGCTTATACACCCTTGTTCAGGTACCCCATTAAATTGTCGTTTGTGTGTTTCAATATATAAGTGAATGAATGTGTATTGTTACTAATCATATTGCGAATGTATTATTTGTTGCCTCTTCTTATAGGTTTGGGTGTACGACCACTTCCCTAAACTTCAATCGTCGCATGCTCGCACTCCTTGGCTTTATGGGAAGCCTACAGCTGGTAAATATGAATTTTTGAACTCACAGGAAAAGAATAAGAAAAAAAAGGTGTTGGAGTTGAGGGAGACATTGTATAAGTTAACAGTGGAAGATGTGGTTTTCCATCCTTACACCATTCCATCGAGATGAAGACGAGGAGGATGTTGAGGTTATTGATTTCTCACCTGTTGCGGCGTATAATGGACCGTTGTTTCATCCTGGAGGTTGTACAATGTATAATCCTTGAAGAGTATTAAGACAAGTTTCTTGTGTCCAAAGTGTCCCACAAGTGGAAAACTTCAACTTCAAGGTGAAGAAGCAGGGAACTAAGAACACCGAGATGAATTTCACCCCCAAATACGATCCTTCTCCATCAGTGGACCACTGGAAGAACTTTGGGGATTATCTTGTTCCAGTTGAAGAGTTACAAGATTCGTTTGATGAGCCAAATACCGCTGACGAGGGATATATGGAATGGTATGAACATTTTCTCATCCTCGTGTAATAAACACTTGTCCAACAAGCCGTCTTTGAGAAAACAAAAGCGAAGGCAGTGGAGAAAGAGGCTAAGAAAATTATGAAGCATACCCCTATGTGTGGTGATGAGGCCTTGATCTTGTGGAATTTGGCGGTAAGAAATTTACTCTTATTTTTTGTTTTTCAAAATGTTATGAAGTATTGAAAAATAATAGTTACTTATGTTTTTGATGATAATAGGTGAAGGCAAGTGCTAAATTGTTGAAGAAAATGATGGCAAAAATCCGGAGTGGGGAGTCGATGGATACTCGAGAACAAACAGACCTCTACAACCAAATAACTAATGTTTTTAATCCCAACCTTGTCGATACAAGCCAGGTTGATCCAAGCCAGACCATGCCGTCGAAGAGGAGTCGCCGAGAAGGGGAAGGTTCAAGTCAGATGGTTGAACAACAAAGCAGTGGAGATGACACTCCTAGAGACGAAGGACGACCTAAAGCTCCTAAACGCAAGAGTAGAAAAGTTTCTGGTAGTGGTCGTGGTAAATGAGTGATTGCAACAATTATTACTTTGGTTTCTTATGTTTGGAAGACTTTTTAATTGCGGATTTGGTAGTTTGGTTCCTTATATTTGGAATACTTTTTATGGCGGATTTGGTAGTTTGTTTCCTATGTTCTTGTGCTTCCAACATTTAGTGATGTGGATTAGTAAATAAATTTCATAATTTGGTTTTTAATTTGTGTTCTAAGGGATTAGTTTGGCTATTTGACTGTTAAGTTTTTCATTACATTCAAATTTTTAAGAAACAATTAGGTAGTTCGGTTAAGAGACGAAATCTCGTAAATAACCGAACTCTGATGTTCTTAAGTTCGGTTTGTTCTTAAAATTCAAATCTAACCGAACTCAGCTACCAAAAAAAACATAACTTACATAGTTGTATTCGGTTACCTGCAATGTTTTTGAGGCAACCGAACTCCAATGTTCGGTTACCTGCGAAAAGGCAATCTAACCGAACTCATAACAAGAACATTTCAAAAGTTACAGTGTAATGTTCGGTTACCTGCAATGTTTTTGAGGCAACCGAACTCCAATGTTCGGTTACCTGCAGAAAAGGCAATCTAACCGAACTCATAACAAGAACATTTCAAAAGTTACAGTGTAATGTTCGGTTACCTGGTATTATTTTGCAGGTAACTGAACTCCAATGTTCGGTTACCTGCAGAAAAGGCAATCTAACCGAACTCATAACAAGAACATTTCAAAATTTACAGTGTAATGTTCGGTTACCTGCAGAAAAGGAAATCTAACCGAACTCATAACAAGAACATTTAAAAAGTTACAGTGTAATGTTCGGTTACCTGGTATTATTTTTCAGGTAACCGAACTCGGTGGTCCAAAAGTTCGGTTGGTTAGCTGATTTTGCAATCTAACCGAACTCACAACAGCTAAATCAAACAAAAGTTACAGTGTAATGTTCGGTTACACAGTATTATTCTACGAATAACCGAACATTACACTGTAACTTTTGAAATTTGGTGGTTTGCACTGTTCGGTTACCTATGATTTACAGAACCAACTGAACCTCTGAGTTCGGTTAGGTCGATAAATTTCTTATGTAACCGAACTATGTATTTTGAAATTTGAATGCCACTAATTTCAAGTAACGGCTATTTTTATAGCCGTTATACACCCCAGTGGTATAAATATGTGTCTCATAGTTAACATTTTATCTCAAAATCTTCTAAAAATGGCAGCCACTACTCCTAAATTTACTCTAGATGAAGATCTATCTCTTTGCGAAACTACATACTATACTATCCAAGAGGGTGAAGAACGAAGAATGAATGGTATTATGAGTCAAAGTTATTGGGGGAAATTCATGAGAAATTAACAAGACACAACAAACCCTCATAATCGTGATTATAGCTTTGTTCATTCGATTCGACAAGATTAGAGCTAGAGTTGTGGAATTTATGGCTTTATTTCGTATTGTAAGGCGGTATCGACTTAGGGGTGAAGGATTCTCGAAATCATTTAACATCAAAAAACGAATGGCGAAGATGGAAGAGAAAGGATTTCAAATATGAATATCATTTCCGCCTCCTTAAAGACTTTTTCATAACGCGTTTCGGATATTAAATGTTATGTAGCTTTAGTTTTAGTTCGGCAATGTCCTCTAATTTCATTTCCTAATCGAACTTAAGTCTTGATGTCTCACTGTTCGGCGATGTCATGTAATTAAGTTCCAGTATGAAAAAAAAAAGTTCCAAAAATAACAGTCTCGTCTCTTATTCTTATGAAAATGTTCAAAGCATAACCCAAAAATAAGACCTAATTCCAAAAAACACAATCTTTGATTCTTATGTTGATGTTCAAAGCATACTTAGTTTAATTAATGGTACATTTAATCATCCGCAAGGAAAGCGCACCCTCGTGTATGATTTTTTCAGAATCCTTCAAAGTTTTCCACATCTCCATGTTATGCTCGTATATAATGCACCATCCCAACATTGTTTCGGGGTTAAATCCATGCCAATAAGAGTTTCTGCATATCGGAGGCAGTGGAAAATCGTCTTCTAACTGGAGGCCTATAAAATGGTTGTTGTTAACAAGCGCAATCACCACTCTCCTACGTTTAAGTTGCTCGACACATATTTTTGTTTTGGAGTGTATGTGAAACTAGCACCTTTTTGAGAAATAGTGAACCACGCAATTGAATGCTTCGGCGATTAAGTGCCCACATATCGGCATGCCCATCCAATGATCCCTTGTGATTGGATCCCCAGTGGAGACGCCTTTGATACCTAACAAAGCGCACATTGAGACTAGCATCCCCATCGGACAACATTCGCTTGTAAAATTCCGGGTTGTCCTTTAGCTTCATCAACATCCTTTGCTTGGACATAAGTGATTTGATTATCATTATACAACTTGACACCTTCGGTGAAAGGCCCTAGTTGTTGTACGACAACGTGGAGTCCTAATTACCATCCGGAGGGACGTCATCGGTGGATATGACGTACTTTCTAATATATGGAGGTAGCTCTTCCAAGTACCTTCTATCAACAAAAGTTGATGTATCATCAATTGGTCGACTTCTTTCTTGGATGAGGCATATTGGAGCCTTAAGCTTCACGTCTCGTTGAATTGGTTGGCTAGGTTCCGATGGAGTAGTTGGGGTTGGTTGCGAACGTAACATCGGTCCTTTTTTCTTCATATCCCGTTCACTTGTTTCGCCCTTTTCCACAATATTCCTAGACCTTTTCTTAGAATCTTCTTGATACTTCGCCGCGGTATGCTCATGCCCACAAGGGTCTCTAGTAAAAGGGGTCATTTCACTTTTCCTCTTAGCCAACACCTTTGCATATTCTCTTACTTGTTTTTTTGTTTCTTTGGTGATTGGCCTACCTTTGCCCTTGCCTTTTTTCGGTTCGTGCACATTATCCGAAGTGTGTGGATAAACAATTGGCCACATGTCATCCCAAAAGATTTGCTTTTCGAGTTTGTTCATGTTCCGGTACATCTCGATAACGATTCTTCCCATCTCATTGTCACCAAACTCTTCTCCGACATCGCCCTTTGGAGGAGGGACAAAACTAATTGTTGCCAATATGGATCTATATCGCTTAGAGGGATTATGCCATGTTCATACTTAACTATCATATGGCGACAAGGGAGTCCCATAGACTTCATCATGTTGCAAACACACACCTCGTCCGGCTTTGTTCCCCATATGTCAATCAAATTCACCTCTACCATTAACCTTTTAATGCAAGCACGTGAAACATTATAATGGAGTCCCTTGAACAACCGAAGGTCCGCCATATTCTTGATGTTACCACCTTTGTCTACAATCTTTTTGTACTTCATGATGCGGATTTTTTAGAACTTCTCTTTAATTCTATCAATCTCGCGGTTGAAGTAATTCTCCATTGCGTTAAACACAATCACAAAATTATCGACACATCCAAAAAGATTTTTCTTCAAACGGTGGTGAGCCGATTCTACCAAACTTGTTGCTTGATTCCCAAAGTGTTTATGGTGGTTGGTAAATGCATAAACGAAGCGCTCTTTGTGCGGTTCCAACCATTGCTTAACCACATACGTTACAATATCCTCGGGATATTCGGGGCTAGACCAATGTTCGATAAATGCCGCAAGATTTAGATTATACTCTTCTTCGGTGAGAGACCAAGTCAATGACTCCCATTCACCAGAG
Source organism: Papaver armeniacum (assembly GCA_023531295.1). Lineage (NCBI taxonomy): Eukaryota > Viridiplantae > Streptophyta > Magnoliopsida > Ranunculales > Papaveraceae > Papaver > Papaver armeniacum. The sequence goes on along the minus strand of JAJJWW010007798.1, from coordinate 190,197 downwards.
AAAGCAACCCATTTAGCGTGATTTATAGTGTATTGTATATCGAATTCCTCTTTTGCATCCGCTTGTTCATCTTCCGGTAGCTTGCTAATCTTTTCAAATGATTTCCTCTTTGGTGGACAAATTTGAAGCTTGCACCTATTCATCACATTACACCATATATGGAACGTACAAAGCATATTATGTGCTAATGGGAAGACTCTCTCTATTGCGTTCATTAATGCTACATCGTTGTCCGTCACTATAACCGCGGGGATATCATCATCTCGGTATATAGCCTTCACTTGTTGTAGCGCCCAAGTGTAACTTGGTTCTTGCTCATCTTCTAGAAAACAAAAAGCAACGGTAAATGGTGAGTTCGTCGAGGTACGACCAACAATGTTCAACAATGGCATCTCGTATTTGTTAGTCTTGTAAGTGCAATCCATCATAAGAACTTGATGGAAGGATTGAGCCAATTGAACACTCTTCGGATGCACAATGAAGAGATGCGTTAGTTCATCTTCCGGACCTACCTTCTTTTGAACCGCGTAGCCTTTTTCTTTATGCAAAAAAACAATTGTTGCATCACTTTTCTATCCTTCCATTCATTCCTTTTAATTGTCCCAATTGCATTGTAAATGGTCGTCAAAGATGATACATTATCCTTGTTATCATCCTTTAGTAAGCGAAGCATGTTAAGTGGTGAAATTCCCATTCTCCTAAATTTAGCTATTTTCTCCATTTCTTGAGGTGTGAGCCTTGCGGCCATTGCATGTCCTTCAAGATCATCCGGGCGAGGGTGTTTATGATAACCTACCACCTTTTATCCATAGATAGAACCCATCCATTCTTTTTTTTGCACTTACTAAATACTAGCTTGAACAGACATTTAATTTTCTTTGAGCACGATATGTTCTTCCTCGTCGTCTTTCTTTATACACATAACCCTTCTTCTTGTGACTGACATTGGGATCTCCACTTCTCTCACAAACCATTTCAAAACGAGTTTGGCTTTATTTTCCATTCAAAACTAATACGCACATGGCTTTCTTGGCATGGTCTCTGCCCAATTCTTCGCATCAATAGTTTTATCAAAAATCAAATCATTGACATAGTGATTAGATGTATCTTCAAACAAAGATGCCAACCGGAGAAGGTTGATTATCCATTGGTATAGGTTGACATTCAATCTACAAGAAATGGAACAACATCAATTGCAATCAGAAATAAGTTCGGTTACATGATAATTTTATTGGGAAAACCGAACTCAAAGTTCGGTTTGTCAAGCAAGTTGACAACTAACCGAACTTTACGTACACTAAATCAAAATTTTATTGTACGTAAGTTCGGTTAGATAGTGGGTTGGTATGATGTTTGCGAACCAACCGAACTTATGGACCCTAACGTTCGGCTACATGATATTTTTATCGGGATAATCAGACTCGAGTTCGGTTTGTCAAGCAAGTTGACAACTAACCGAACTTTACGTACACTAAATCAAAATTTTATTGTACGTAAGTGTTGATGGGTGAAAACTACTCCTGCAGAATTTGGTAATTTGGGGTGTGGATGAGAATGAATCTAAACCTTCAACAAATGCACTTTAGCGGTGAGTGCTTGTAGATTCGAGAGATCAATGCATGCAAGTCCGGCCTAAACCAAGAAATGGTCGTTCCCAGACTTGTTTCGGTCACAAAGTGAAGGAGATGGGGTTGATCTTAGGGAGGAAGCGAAGAAGGTGTTGAGATTGTGAAGATGTTGGCTTGCTTATGACTTGTGAGAAAAGTGAAACGAGACTTACGGTTAATGTAAGGAGGCTGCGGATGTTGATTTTACAATCTCATGCGAACTTGTGTTGTTCTCCGTTATTCCCCTGTTGTTGGAAAATAGGGCGGAGAACCTATTTATACAAGTCATTGAGCCTCATTCACCATTCACGTTTCTCGTGGGAAGTGGAGGTAGTGGAATGATGGAGTAGTGGAGTTGTGTGTCGGTAACACACGACCGGTCTTGCCCACTTTTCTGTTCATCTCTAACCGTCCATGACTTCCTAACACGTTCTTGTGATGGCGCGTTACCGCAGCTGCACGCTATAAACCGCCACCCAATACCCGATATGTATCCCCCAGTTTGTGACATGATTGATATGGGAATGTGGATCGTGGATCCACGAAAGATAGCATGTAATGCTTGAATTGAATAAGCTGCGTTATTACGAAAGTCGATACTTGTGAAGTACCGTGTGTATTTTATGCGGAGTGCGCATTACGGTGTGATACGGTGATGGATAATGACTCCTCACTAACCAAATAACTCGACCGGGTTGTATAACCAAGTTTGGTGAAGTCGGACGGATGAGATGATGTTTGAGACACTCATCTGCGGCCGTTGATGAAATCGGGGTTTTTAAAGAAGGTGCGCAAGCATCACTCTTGACTTGGTCGAAATCAAGCATGGGAAGGATTTTGTAGAGGACCGACCATACATGCGTGTTGGCGGCATGATGGTGTATACGTCCATGTCTCACCGTCTCATGAAGATGTAATCTAGGCCACTCAATTTGGCCGTCAAAGAGGAGTAGTTGAGATCGGTTTTGCGGCGAAATCCCTTGCCGCAAAGGAGTTGGAAACCGCATGACGTCCCAAGTTTGGGCGTGCGTTCCAAGATGACCCATCTTGGTCGGTCTTGGTCGATCATACCAGGCGTGTAGGTGGTAGGCTGGTGTTCACACCTATACTGATTATCCCATAAAAACGTGATCTAAGCCACTCAAATCATCCGGTGAAGTTGAGCGGTCGAGATCGATTTGGGATTGGGAGATGTAACCGCGTGAGTTTGGTCGGGCGTTTTGGATTAGCCGGGCATGGTATGCCTTGGCCGACCAGCAGAGGAGGTAGATGGGCCCACGGTGGTCATCTTGGTATGACCGGCCTTGGTTAATCCAATCTGTGACCCTCCATTAATGCGGGGAAGATGGACGCGCGTGATGACTTGAAACCCTAATTTTGGCTTTCAAGCCGCGCGACCATGCTCTTTTGGGCGGACGAGTTTGTTGTAACCAACCATGGTTGGCTTTGACCGGCTGGTCATGTGTGTAGGCGGTCACATGGTGATTGTGTCGACATGCTCCGGGCCCTTTGAGTCTACATCTACACCCTCCATCTATGCCTGCGAAGATGGATGGTTGAGAGACTGCAATTCGCGGCACATGTAATATCACGCAAACCCTAATTTAGGGTTTTCCGTCCATAATGCTTGGTATGGATGGTTTCTTGGCAAGCGAAGGCCAATGGTCGACCATGCGGGGTCAGTGTGTGTATTCCATACACCTTGGGGGTGATGGAATTGATCTGTGGTCATCCAATCATGCTTGTGGAGTTGGATGATCACGATCGAATCATATACGGCAAGCTAAGGCCGTGGGTATTCCATACCATGCTTAGGGTGATGGAATTGATCTGTGGTCATCCAATCATGCTTGTGGAGTTGGATGACTGCGATCGGATCATATCCGGAGAGCTGTCTGATCAAGTCCGGATGCTCAATCGGGCTAGTATAACACACAGAGGGCTCAATCGGGCTAGTATAACACACCCGGAGGGCTCGGGCTAGTATAACACCGAGAATCGGCCTATACGGGTATTTCGTACATGGTTTCATTATAGTGCTTGGAGGTTCGTGTTACTCAGAAGAGTAACACTCGGTCGTCATGCCACACCGATAATGAGTACGGGAAATACAAGACGATATGAAATTCACGGGAAGGGATTGTTGCTACATGCTCCAACCTGGAGGAATTTCATGTATTCACGAAATGGGATTGTTGCTACATGCTCCATTCTTGGTGAATTAAGTGAGGAGTATCCGTCACTTATAAACGGCTTTATCTTTTACAAGATGTCAGCGCATGATTTTTTGGTTACTTACAAATTTAACCTTAAACGAAAATCCACCATCAACAGTAAGTTTGGTTAGATAGTGGGTTGGTATGAAGTTTGCGAACCAACCGAACTTATGGACCCTAAAGTTCGGTTACATGATAATTTTATCTGTTAAACCGAACTCGGAGTTCGGTTTGGCAAGCAAGTTCACAACTAACCGAACTTTACGTATACTAAATAAAATTTTATTGTACGTAAGTTCGGTTAGATTAAGGGTTGGTATGAAGTTTGCGAACCAACCGAACTTTATACACTAATGTGAATTCTTATTTTACATAAGTTCGGTAACCTACTGGTTGGCAAACTAACCGAACTTATAGACCCTAAAGTTCGGTTACATTTCGGCCAAACCGAACATCACACTGTAATCCTATTTACAGACATGTCCGTTAACCGAACTTCAAAAAACCTCCATTAATGGAGAGTTCGGTAACAGATGAGTTCGGTTACATGTTCTTCACACAAGGTAACCGAACAAGCCCAAATCTACTCTAAAAATTCACATTTTTTTGAAAATTTGGACCAATTCAACCAACATTATCTAAGTTTAGAGCATACACAGGTACCCAAATAGTCTTCCTCCGGTTGTGGTTGGTAAAATCCATCGTTTTCACCATCTTGATATTGGCTTTGGGGAAGAATACATTCACTATCTAAGAAATAATCCATATCGGATCATTGTGAAGATTGACATATACTCTAGGAGAGGAAGGAGATGAAGATTCAGATGAGCTATCATCAATTGAATCATCACTTGAATAGTCTAGATTAGTGAACTCAAAAAAAAAATTTATTTTCCATGTTTGTGTTCTTCATCTTCTCTAACTTTTCTCTCTCAATAATTCTACTTCTTTTTAAAAAATCGATTTTTAATCTCAAATCTTTATTCAAAATCATTTCACTAATCACACTAACTAATATTAACACTAACTAATCATTAACCAAAAATAATCAGAGGGTAATTTAGGTATTATCATAAATATCTAGATAAGGGGTGACCTAGAATTACTTCTAGTGTTCTTACCCAAAATAAAACCATGGTCCCCCCAAAAAAACCATGGTCCCCAAAAAATGGTTCTTTTTATTGTTGGCTTATAGTTTGCTGTTAAAGTAACCTTTTGTTTTTGCAGCTAAGGTAGTCTGACCTGACCTTTCTTTTGTTTGGAACCATTTTTTGGGGACCAGCCTTTTTTTGGGGGACCATTCTTTTATTTTGAGTAAGATATTAGAATTAAATCTAGGTCACCCTTATCTAAATATTTATGATAATACCTAAATTACCCTCACGATTATTTTGGTTAATGATTAGTTAGTGTTAATATTAGTTAGTGTGATTAGTGAAATGATTTTGAATAAAGATTTGAGATTAAAAATCAGATTTTTAAAAAGAAGTAGAATTATTGAGAGAGAAAAGTTAGAAAGATGAAGAAGAAAAACATGGAAAATAAAAAAAAAAAAATTGAGTTCACTAAGCTAGACTATTCAAGTGATGAATTATTTCTTAGATGGTGAATGTATTCTTCCCCAAAGCCAATCTCAAGATGAAAAAACGATGGATTTTACCAACCACAACCGGAGGAAGATTATTTGGGTACCCAGGTATGCTCTAAACTTAGATAATGTTGGTTGAATGGTCCAAATTTTCAAGAAAATGTGAATTTGTTAAGTAGATTTGGGTTTGTTCGGTTACCTTGTGTGAAGAACATGTAACCGAACTCATCTGAAAGTGTAGTTCGGTTACTTTTTCTAAACACGTAGGTTACCGAACTCTCCAATAATGGAGGTTTTTTGAATTTCGGTTAACGGACATGTTACCGAACTTTGTAAATAGGTTACGGTGTTATGTTCGGTTTGGCGAAATGTAACCCAACTTTAGGGTCTATAAGTTCGGTTAGTTTTACTAACCAATAGCTAACAAGAACTTATGTAAAATAAGGTTGCACATTAGTGTACAAAGTTCGGTTGTTTCGCAAACTTCATACCAACCAATATCTAACCAAACTATACACAATTAGTTAAGAGTTCGGTTTGTCAAGGTTTTTTTGCGAAAAAACCGAACATAGTGGGACAAGTTCGTTTAAATTGAAACTCAACATAGTGGGCAAAATAGCACAGTTCGGTTACATTGGAATTTTTTTTTTTTTTTTTTTTGTAATATTGGTAAAGTTCGGTTAGAAAATAGTTTTAGCCTTCTTTGCGAACCAACCGAACTCTGAGTGGGCAAATTTCGGTTAAATCAAAAATCAACATAGTGGGAAAAATAGCACAGTTCGGTTACATTTGATTGTTTTTTTTTTTTTTTTTGTAATATTGGTAAAGTTCGGTTAGAAAATATTTTTAGCCTTATTTGCGAACCAACGAACTACGAGTTCGGTTAAGAAAAAAATTAATTCGTGATAACCGGAAGTGTTCTTTGTGTTCTTGGTTTTGAGAATGTTCGGTTAGCAAACTAGTTTTTTTAACTATTCCTGGCAAGACATGCCTTGTAACTTCCATTTAAACCATATTTTGATGACTCTTGCTCAAAATTTCAATCAAAAACGAATTAGAAGTAATGGGTTTGTGGGAAAGTACTTATGGATAGGTTTGTTTATAAAAGATTGATTAATCGACGATGAAAGTTCCAGACTAAAAATTTTATGATTTTGATTAGATTTGTATATGATCAGGGTTAGATGATCATAAATTGATGAAGAAGAGAAGAAGAAAAATTGTAGAATAGAGGAAGAAGAAGTTGTAGATTAGTTATAATTTTAATTAGGTAAAAGAGTAAATATGTTAATGATTTAAATTAAGTTATATATATAGAGGTGGTGGTGGTTGGTGGTGGTGGTAATCGGAGGTGGTAGTGGTGGGCGGCGGTGGTGGGAGGAGGTGGTGGTTATATATATATATATAGGTGGTTATTAGGTTAGTTTTAAATTAAATTAGATTAAGGGTAGGTTAGTCATTTCCACACGTTAGGACACCCCTTATAACTATAGAAAAGGTGGCCTAATAAGATCATGGTCCCCTCAAAAAAACATGGTCCCCAAAAAATGGTTCTTTGTTTGTTGCAAGAATCTACTAATGGGCTCTGCTAATGTGGGCTCTACTACTAAAATACCACGGCTGAATCTGGCAATTCCCGCTGATAAGTATATAAGCCTCATTTGATTGGGGGCCAAGAATATTAATTGGGGGCCTTGACCTTTTATTTGCAACCCAAATTTTTCAGGGGCATATTAAACCGATTGTGAAAATACTATTTTAGCCTTCACTAAAAATAAATCTTAAAAACCTATTAACTCTTAATCCTAAGCCCCAATTCATTTCTAGTTCTAAACAAAAAGATCACTCCCTCCCCTCTCACCCTCTCGACTCTTCTCTTCTCCTCCATTAACGACTCCAAGAAAAAGAAAAAAAAATCTTCACCCGAAAAATTTCAGTTATAGTAAAAGGGTCGTCAATTCGACAAGCCTAAACCCTAACGATTTTTCATATGCATGTAGAGACCATAAAAAATCGTTAGGGTATATGATGATCAAGATAACGACCATATTTACTGGTTTTCATATTTTTACCCTAGATTAGAGTCGTTAACATAATATAGAAACCTATGACGATCCTCTATGGATCGACCCTTTTTTAAAGGTCAACGACCCAAGGTGAAAAATAAACTGACCTCTACTGTCCCAAAATTTTTTAGTCGTCTTGGTATAGACACACAAAATAACGACTCTTTGTGACCCAAGCTAAGAGTCGTCGGGTATATCATATTACCACGACGATTTTTCATAACTTTGGAAAAGTTGCGGGTTTGAGTCGTCATTTTGGTGTCAATACATTAAACGACTTTATAGAGTCGTTGGGGTGTACATCCTCGACATTGACGACTCTTTCTCGTGTTGTGACATATATCAATCCATGGGAGAATTTAAGATAATCTTACCATCAACACAATCATCTTTGTTACTTGAACCTTCTCCAACATCATTTCCCCTACTTGAATTACTCATTTCTAAAAACCCAAGTTTTCCTCTAAAACCTCCTCTTCTTCACAAAAAAAAAAAAAAAAAAAAAAAAAAAAAAAAATCTAAAGTCTGATTTTAATCTTGCCACACTAATTAAATTAACTTTATTAAGTTTTAATATTAATCATTCAGGGGTAATTTAGGTATTTAGAATAAATTTTGCTAAGGGGTGACCCAAATTAGGTTTGGGTGATCTTTTTTGTCCTCTAGTGGGAGGCCCCAATTAATATGTTTGGCCCCCAATCAAACAAGGTATATAAGGTGGACAAATTGGTGTACAGTTTGTTGAATCCAGTGTACACTGTCGGCATCTATTTGTCAGGTCTGTTTCTTCTTCGCCGGCACCCACCCTGGCAGCGATTTCTCTATTAATAAACTATTTCCAGAAAAAATCCATCGATAATTATAGAAACCCTAATCACATGTGAAACCTCGTAATAGACTCTAGTATTGTCTCACCTAGTTTTGTGAAGAAGCGGTTGGCTATCCCCGTTTCAGGTTGGGTTTCTCCTCTACTTCTCTTATGTCATCTGTTAATAGTGGTATACTGGTATCCGTTTAGTAATTATTGTATGTTCAAGATCGTGATTTTTAGTTTGATTCCATTACATTATAATATGCTGCACATGTTTTTTTTTTTTTTTCTGTTAGTTAAGAACTGAAGCTTCCTGTCTTGGTTTCTGACAATTGTATTGGATTCTGTAGGTACAATACAATGGATAATTTATCTGTTGGAAAAATGCCACTGTCGGAACCAGATTCTAGACCACCACCGATTACTCCAAAGGGGCCTTATGATCTTCAAGCAACGTTTGTTTGTTCCATTAAATTATCTGCCAAAAATCTGTATAAACTGTTGAAGAAAAAAGTTTGGATATAGTGAATTTTTACTTATCCAACAGCAAAATAAGCATTTGCTCTGCAGTAACTTTGTCATCAGCTAAAAAGGTACATCTTTTATTTTGTTATTATAATTCCATTTTTTTTGGGTACTTTTCTGGTTTTAAAGACTTTTGATTTTGTTTTTTCTCACAACTGTGAAGAGATTGATATTATCATTTTGTATATATACTGATTGTAATTACATTGCATGAGTGAAGATCCTAATACTATAAATATATCAAAGAAATTAAAACTAATTACAACAATTTCTCAATCACATATTATTCTCTGCATGAATTGATCTTCTTTCCATAATCTTCTTTGCATGACATCAATCACATATTATTCTTGCATGAATTGATCTTCTTTCCATAATCTTCTTTGCATGACATCAATCACATATTATTCTTGCGGATACTAATCTTCTTTCCATGTTTATATTGCATGTACTAATCTGCTTTCCATGTTTAGATCATGGAGTAATGGTAGTGATTGATGTTATCTTCCTTGCCATATATAATAGTGATTGGAAATATATACGTGACTTAATACCACATAATACCCCCAAGTTGGAGGCGGGAGAGCCCGACGAACGCCCAACTTGCTAACTAGAACGTCCAAATTGCGAGCTCCAAGTGGTTTGGTAAAGATGTCCGCAAGTTGATCAACGAGATGGGAGATGTCTCGGAAGAATTAAACCATTAAGCAACTTTTCACGAACAAAGTAGCGATCGATCTCTATATGTTTAGTACGCTCATGAAAAACAGGATTACGAGCAATATGGATGGCCGCTGACTGTCATGATGAACGAGGGATAGGCAAAGGACAAAAAACATTCATATCCTTGAGAAAGATCTGGTAGCCATTGAATTTACGCATTGAGATTGGCTAAGGCACGATATTGACCTCGAGAGATGAGCGTGCTACGGTGTGTTGTTTCTTAGATTTCAATGAAACAGGACTATTACCAATAGTAACTAAATAGCCGGTAGTGGAACAGAGTCATAGGGCATCTGCCCAATGAAAGTCGGTGTAGCCTTGTAAAGAAAGAGAACTAGTAGAAGCGAGAAAAATTCCATGGCGATAGTTCCCTTGAGATATCGTAAGACACGATGAGCAGCGTCCAGATGAGCAGTACGAGGATGTTGCATGAACTGACTTAAATAATTCACTGCATATGTTATATCTGGATGTGTGACCGTGAGATATAATAAACGGCCAATTAAACGCTGAAAAGAACTTGGATCAGCTAAGTCCTTACCATCAGTAGGAAGTAGCTTAAGATTAGTATCCATCGGAAAAGATGAGATACGAGCCCCTGTGAGACCAGAATCTTTCAGGATGTCTAAGACATATTTTCTTTGACATAGAAAAATGCCTTTAGGAGAACGAGAGACCTCAATCCCTAAGAAATATTGCAAGCGACCTAGGTCCTTAATAGAAAAATGAGAGGCAAGACGCAATTTGAGTGAGTGAATAAAAGAGTCGTGCATGCCGGTGATAATTATGTCATCGACATAAACAAGGACAAAAATATAGGTTGAACCTCGATGATATGTGAAAAGAATTGTCACATAAGGATTTCTTGAAACCTTCAGTTAATAAACCGAGGATAGTTTTGCAAACCATTGACGAGAAGCTTTATTTAAGGCCGTATAAAGATTTATTTATCTTAAGAACTTGAGACTCACCTTTACGAGCTAAACCAAGGGGAATTCTCATGTAGATTTCTTCATCCGAGATCACCTTGAAGAAACGCATTATTGACGTCCATCGATGTAGAAATCAACCCTTAATGGCTGCGATAGACAACAAACGCGAGCAGTGACAAGTTTAGCTACGGGGTGCAAAAGTGTCGAAATAGTCAATACCTTCCTGTTGAGTATAACCCTTAGCGACGAGACGAGCTTTGTAACGTTCAATAGATCCATCAGAGTTAAATTTGATTTTGAAAACCCATTTGCATCCAATTGTCGTTTTACCCGGTGGTAGGTCAACCATGATCCAAGTGTTGTTAGCTTCTAAAGCCAGAATTTCTTTTGCCATAGCTGCTCGCCATTTAGGGCATTTATTTGCTTGAGAGAAGGTTTTGGGTTCTTCCGTGAGAACTACAGAAGCCAAGAACGCCTGATGGGAAGGCGCGAATTTATCGAATGAGAGATAATCAGTAAGAAGATAAGCGGAAGCTGTTTTGCGGAGTTGTAGGCCCGAACAATAATAATCCTGCAAGTAGAGTGGTGGATTTCTTGTGCGAGATGGACGATAGTCGACGCGATGGAATATCAACCGGAATCGGAGATATTTCGACGTTTCTGGAATGGCGAAGTATCGGGATGCACGGAGGAGGTGCAGGAGATTGAACCACAGGAATAACAGTGGTTGGGGGAGATTCTGTAGGTAATATAAAACCCGGTGGACCACAGTGAGCTGGCGGAACCAAGGGAGGAGAAGATTCTGAGATATGCTGTGAATCAGCACACTGTGGCTGATTTATGTCCAGCGAGGATGATGATATATGTTGTGTATCAGCATCTGGGGCAGTAGCCTTGTCAAGAACAGATGAAGAGATATGCTGGGAATCAGCATAACGAGACTGAGAAGTTTCAGGAAAAACCGATGGCGTAGAAAATATGGAATCAAAGTCTGTGTATACATTGACAGGGACAGATTTCGATAGAACTGGAGTATGGTTAGAATCATGAAAAGGAAAAATATTTTCATGGAAGATAACATCTCTGGAAGTATAAATAGATTTTGATTCAATATCATAAATTGAGTATCCTTTCGACTATAAGGATAACCAATAAAAATGCACGGCAGCACGTTGATCAAATTTGTGAGAAATCCTAGTATTTCTCTTAAAAAGACAACCAAATACTCGCGGGGATGAGTAATCTGGCGGTTTAAAGTAGCATCTCATGTGGAGTTTTATGAGATAAAACAGTGTTGGCAATTTATTGATGATATATGTAGTAGCGACTAGTATGCATTCACCCCTTAAACGGAGAGGAAGATTCGGCGAAATCGTAAATCTCTAGCCACGTTTAATAAATGCCGATGCTTGCGTTCAACAACGCCGTTTACATTTGTGGAGTGTATACACAACTAGTTTGATGGAGAACACCGTGTTGGTGAAACCAAGACTGAAGTTCATTTGATTTGAACTTCGGATCCATTATCGACCAGGAAAGTCTCATAATTGTGGAATGATGGTGGATTGAACACGGAAAGAAATGCTAGATATTTTGCGACCAAACTGCTTAATAACAAAATGAAAGAAGTATTTGAGAAATTTTAAAGTTTAAGATTTTACTTGCATTAAAAATACCGAAGTACATCTAGAATAGTCATCCATAAGTGTAAGGAAATACTTAGCACCCGAAAATAGATGGGTTGAAAAAGGTCCCCATATATCGGCATGAATCAATTGAAATGGATGTTGAGATAAAGGAGTACTATTATTAAACTTTAAACGAGTTTGTTTAGCCCTTGGGCATACATCACACACGTGACTAGCATTTGAACGAATAAAGGGAAATTGCAAGATAAAAATTTAAAACAATCCACAGGATGGCCGAGGGCGAGCGGTGCCAAGTATCAAGCGGCTTATTTGCAATCAAGATAAAGCAAAAGGTTGAAAATGGAAGTGGTAAAGTCCGCAATCTGCCTACTCCATCCAATCTCCTTGGTCTGTTCGACGGTCTGAAATATACAAGACTCGTGTGAGAATTTGATGCGAAAATTTCTTTGTGCATGTCAACTTACTAACGAGATATTAAGTTGAATTTGAAACTTGGAATGTGAAATACATCAAGCAGTTTAATAGATGGTGATAAATCGACTGTGCCAACATGAGTTACAGATGTATGTGAACCATCTGGTAGTTGAACAGTGAGTGGTTTGGTGACCACAGAATGAGAAGAAAAAGAAGATAAAGATGAGCATATATGATGAGTTGCTCCACTATCAACTATCCAAACATTTGTAGAACAGGAAAGAGTAATACCTGCAAAGTTCGCATAGGGTGCTATGTCGTTTTTGTCATGATCAGGTTCGAGCAAGGCTAGAAGCCGTGCATACTGAGCAGAAGTAATAGCAGGAGCGGCAGTAGCAGGTTGATGAACAGCAGCAACGGTGTTGGATTCCAAATTTTTGGACCGTGGCAAGTCTTTCGGGTACCCATTTAGCTTCCAACAAGTCTGCTGGTATGCCGTGTCTATTGCAATGGTCACGAAATGGCGAGCTCTTTTGTTGGTATCGTTGTTTGAAGGAACCCTAGAATGGCGTGGGTCATTACGTGCAACACTCAAAGGCTGCAGAATCAACAGACGGGATGGAAGAAGATTGTATGCCCTGTTGTTCTTCTTCTTGCATGACATGATTATAAATCTTGGCAGGGGATGGCATGGGTTCCATGATTAGGATTTGACTACGCAGGGCAGAAAATCTTTCATGTAAACCCTGCAAAAATTCCATGGAACGATCCCATTTGTGATGACTCGAGATAGTTCTTACCTGCTCCGCATATGCAAGGTTGATTGGTCTAAAGGCATCTAAGCCATCCCCGAGTGATTTGAGCCGGGTATAATACATAGCAACACTAAGATTGTCTTGTTTTAGCAGAGCAATAGGCTCGTTTCAAAGCATATAATTTGGAAGCATTATGATGAGAAAATCGAGATTTGATTTCTAACCATTGTTCATGAGCCGATGGGAAGTTCTGAGTGCTTGAGCGAATTTCTGTATCAACGGAATTGGATATCCAACTACCTACTAAGTCATCACATCTCGTCCCAGGTGAGCGAGATCGATGCATTAGTCGGCTTTTTTTGACCCGTGCCATCGATATATCCGGTCTCGCCTTTCGCACTGAGTGCCTTGAACATGCCTCTCCCCCATGTGCAGTAGTTGTCACTGGTGAGTAGAGGAGTGTAGATGACGGATGTAGGATTATCCGATGGATGGACGTAATATGGACTAGTTGGAGAAAGTCCAGTATCTTTCTCAACGATCATGGAAGGGGGAGGATCGCCTTCTCCAGTCATGATGATAAAGAAGCAGAAGAAAAAAGAAAAAAATCTCACCTAGCTATCATACCATAAAGACTTTTGATTTTGTTTTCTCTCATAACTGTGAAGAGATTGATATTATCATTTTGTATATACACCGATTGTAATTACATTGCATGAGTGAAGATCCTAATACTATAAATATATCAAAGAAATTAAAACTAATTACAACAATTTCTCAATCACATATTATTCTCTGCATGAATTGATCTTCTTTCCATAATCTTCTTTGCATGACATCAATCACATATTATTCTTGCATGAATTGATCTTATTTCCATAATCTTCTTTGCATGACATCAATCACATATTATTCTTGCGGATACTAATCTTCTTTCCATGTTTATATTGCATGTACTAATCTGCTTTCCATGTTTAGATCATGGAGTAATGGTAGCGATTGATGTTATCTTCCTTGCCATATATAATAGTGATTGGAAATATATACGTGACTTAATACCACGTAATAGGTTTCATCATCTGAAGTTGTGTTTTTTGATTCTCTTATTAGCACAGCACTGTTAGTACCAACCAATGAACCGATATCCTTTGGGGTCTCTCCCGGTTTTTTCGGGTTTTGCCTGAGGATGATGATACCAGGCAAGGACATTCATCGAATTGTTCTTACTTATAAAGCGGAGGAGGGCTTGCTGCGGCTTGAGTAAGTTATATATAGTCTCATTCCTCTTTTCCGATAATACCCGTTACAGATGCTTCATGATTTTGACCTGCTAGTTTTCGGTTTGCCACCTGACTAGAGGTGGGACAAATGCCTCGCAAGATGTGCCCCTTCAAATCGGAGATCCGGTAGGGGTGCTATTTTTTCTGTACACCTGTATGGGTGCCACACCATGTCCTGCATTTGTCCCAACTTTTTTTGGTTTACTTATCCACCAAAATAGCTTCAGTATTCTGACTTATTAGTTTTTTTTATCCACATAAACAGGGATGGCCAAACCAAGGTGTGCCTCGAAACAGTCCCTTGTCCCAAAAAGGGAAAGGCGTCCATAGTCCCATGTTCCAAAAAAAGTAAGGCGTCTATCGATACAGTCCCTTGTATCAAAGAAGGAAATAAGCTAGACAGTGCGCCAGAAAAAGAAAAGGCGCCCATCGATACAGTCCCTTGTACCAAAGAAGGAAATAAACTAGAGACTACACCAGAAAAAGGAAAGGCATCCATCGATATGGTCTCTTGTACTAAAGAAGGAAATAAGCTAGTCATTTCTTCATCTTAATTGAAAAACTCATCTGAAAGATGGTTGCTAAGAAACATGTTATCATATTTGCAATTTTATGTATTCATGGTTGACAGTTGTCTGATCTATTAAGAACTTCTATTTATGATGTTATTGCGTCAAATTCAGCGGTTTCATAATGATCCTTGTATGTAACACCCTCTAAATAGGAATAGTACTGAATCTGCTCCCAGAATAAGTATACAGTTTTCCACAAAATGACCTCTGCCTTTTCTAAATGTTGAAGTCTTTGTATATGTGTACTCTCTTGGATCACTGAAATGTATTTCTCCGTTGCAGAAGTTGATTTCAAGCGGGATATCAGGTAACAGTAATTGCATTATAAGATTTGCACAGTAGCAATGTGGAATTTGGGTTTGATTGAAGTCTTTATTAAATGTCACATTTTTTTAGTTCCTGAAGGAATTGAAGTTTATTACAAGCTCCATAACTTACAACAGCTAAATGACCCTTTATACTAAAACTGGAGAATCTGAGAAGGTCTTAGTCCAATTCTGTGACTCCAGATTCGTGCACGTATAATGTCTGGATGAGGAATCTAGCAGCTTCTAGTAGTATATCTGAGGTTGAGAGGGTTTATGAAGATGTGAAAATTGATAGAAAAGTTACTGGAGGTTGGACCAATTATGCTATCATAGCAATTTAGTAACCATATGTGTTAATGCTGGTTTGTTTGGTAAGACAGAGGAAGCATTCAAGAAGCTTGAGAAGAGAAGCGACAAAATTCTTGATGTTTTTTTTTTTTCTTTTTTCAATCTGCTGTCGTAAATCACATTGTTGGCCGCACTAGAAACCTGCTGAAAGTTTAACGAGTTTGGCGCTCATTGAGGCTAGCTTCCCCAAAAAACCAAATGCTAGTTTTCTGAATATGACTCGGGTTTTGTTTAACTTGAAAGTATTATAACTTAGAAGATAGCCTTATTCTTACTGTGTACGGAACTTGGGTGCTTTTAGTATTATATCTCTGTTACTATTAGTTGTCCTCTAGCTTTTCTCTGTCAGGTTTCAGTTATTTCAAACCCCCACATCTACTATAAATTCTGAGGTACTTCTCTTGTGTTGGTTGCGCAATATTAACAATCAATGAAATAATCTCTTTCATGGTGTGATCCAAACAACAGCCGCCATCATTAATTACCTAAACAGACAACTACAATGGTGTCTTCATCTGATGATGAAACCATACCAATTACAAATCAATCACAAAACCCACCTTACACATACAATTTTCCCCAATCGATACCATTTACAAACATTTCAACCTATGCTTCTGAGAAATTGGATGACTCAAACTATTTGGTATTGAAGTTTCAAATGGAATCCATCCTTATGAGCACAGACTTGTATGGTTCCATTCCATTACCTCCTGCAACTATCACCACTGCTACTGGTAGTGGTACTGTTCCAAATCCAGACTATGCTATGTGGAGGAAGTGGGATAGGTTTGTTATTAGACGTCTTAATGTCATTTTTACCTCATTTGTCTCCAAAGATATTATTGGATCTATTACTTCCAGACAGGTATGGGAATATCTTGCAGCTTCCTTCTCAAATCATTGTGTAGCTAGGAAATCTATGTTGAGAAATCAGTTGTTCAATATGAAACAGGGTTCTGACTTAGTTACGATTTACCTACAAAATCTTAAAGATATATCCGATTCGTTGTCTGCTATTGGTGAACGAGTTAGTGACTCGGACCTAGTTATGCACGTCTTGAATAGGTTGGGTCGCGAGTTTGACCAGTTTGTGATATCAGTTCAAAATAGAGATGTTTCTATGAAGTTTAATGAGCTTAAATCCCGTCTTTTACAACATGAGCAGTGGCTTCAAACCAATTTCTTGAAACCGCTTTGGTTGTTGACAATCTCACGTCTTCTACATTCTTCACTAAAAACACCCTTTCTACTAATAACTCAGGTTCATCCTCATCTAATGCCAAACCTGATTACAGTGAATATGTATGTAAGATATGCAAAAAGGATGAACACTCTGCCTATGTCTGTCCTTATCGATATGCAAAACCCAATGGCCGCAAGCCTTCTGGTCCTAAGCATCAGTCTCACAATACTATTCAAGTCCATTCACCCTCATCTTCAACTTCATCACCCATCCAATGGTTGTCTGATTCAGCAACCACAAGCCACATGACCAACGTTGTAATCTTACACAATCCAATACCTTATTCTGGCTCAGAACAAGTTCTAGTGGGAG
Source organism: Papaver armeniacum (assembly GCA_023531295.1). Classification (NCBI taxonomy): domain Eukaryota; kingdom Viridiplantae; phylum Streptophyta; class Magnoliopsida; order Ranunculales; family Papaveraceae; genus Papaver; species Papaver armeniacum. Next base: position 172,845 of record JAJJWW010007798.1, on the reverse strand, counting down.
ATGAGAAGTTGTTACAAATCAAGATGGTGGGTGATTTTGTTCTCAGTGCAACTGATTCTACTATTTCTCTCAAAGAAGTGTTGTATGTTCCAGAGTTACAACAAAATCTTGTGTCAGTGGGAAAGCTTACTAATGATAATTATTGCTCAATTGAGTTTAAACCATGGGGGTCTACAATTAAGGACCTAAATACTCGGCAAATTATCTCTGAAGGCCCTAAGGAGGGTAATCTCTATCCTTTGTTTTCTCCTACTTGTGTTTCCCCACAAGCTAATGTCACTACTAAGTGTACCACCAACATCTGGCACCAAAGGCTTGGTCACCTAACAAACACAATACTTCAAAAGATGGCTGCAGAGTCTTTGATTAACCTCACTCCTGCTAGCTTCAATTCCATCTGCCAGTCATGTCAGATTGGAAAAATCAAAAGACTCCCATTTTTACCCTCCACCAGAGTCTCCACGGCACCACTTTAACTACTCCACTGTGATATTTGGGGACCATCCCCTGTGCCGTCTACTTTAGGGTTCAAGTATTACATCTTGTTCCTTGATGATTTCAGAAAGAATACATGGATTTATCCCATGAAGACTAGAAATGAGAGCCTTCAATGTTTCAAGTACTTCAAGTCCTTAACTGAGAATTTGTTTTATTCTACAGTTAAAGTATTTCAATGTGATGGGGCTCATGAGCTAGTCAAGGGCCTTTTCAAACAATTTATTGATGAGTTAGGTATCCTTGTATGCTCTTCTTGTCCAAGTACTCCTCAGCAGAATGGAGCTGCAGAGAGGAAAATTAGACACATAACAGAAGTGGGTAACACTTTAACATTTGTTGTCTGCTTGCCAAAGAGGTTCTGGTTGGATTCCTTCCTCAATGCTACCTTTCTTATCAACAGAACACCATCCAGGTTACTTGCCTACAAGACCCCATTTGAGGTTCTTTTTAACAAGCCACCAGATTTGTCTTTCTTGAGGGTCTTTGGTTGTGTTTGTTTTCCCTTTCTGGGTCACTCAAGAAAGGACAAGTTAAGCCCAAAGTCTACTCCATGCACTTTTGTTGGATACAATCAACTTCACAAGGGATATAGGTGCTATGATAAATCCAACAACAAGGTCTACATCTCCAGGAATGTGATTTTTGATGAGCTGGTGTTCCTATTTTGTACTTGCACTGCATCTGGTGTTTCTTCTTCCACATCACAGGTAACCATACCTATTCCCCTAGCCATCAGGGACATCCCATCATCCTCTTCAGTCGCTATAGAAGACATTGAACGGGATTCTACAGTGCTTCATTCCCCCACCATCCCCGATGTCTCCCAAGTAGTCAGAAATCCAACACCACCTACAACTACCATAGTTCCTTCACATACAATGACCACAAGGTCTGATCTTGGCATTCATAAACCAAAATCCTTACCAGATTTTGTCACCTAATTTATAGCCACACATCCACTACAAATATCCTTTGTTACCTCAGTCCTTTGTCCTCAAGAACCCAAAACTTACAAAGTAGTTGTCAAAAATCCAGTTTGGGCCACTGCCATGGAGAATGATAACCAAGCTCTTAAGGACCATAACACTTGAACTACAGTTCCATATGATCCATCTATGCATGTGTTGGGCTGTAAATGGGTTTACAAGGTCAATATCAGGTCAGATGGGACTATTGAAAGGCACAAGGCACGCTTGGTGGCTAAGGGATACCATCAGCTGGATGGTATATACTACACAGAGACATTTAGTCATGTTGTCAAATTCACTACTATAAGGTTATTCTTACCATTGCTCTCACAAATGGATGGACCATACGCCAGTTGGATGTCTCAAATGCGTTTCTCCATGGTGATCTACAAGAGACTGTGTATATGGAACAACCCAAGGGATTTGTGGATCCCGATCACCCAACTCATGTCTGCAAACTCAACAAGGCCATCTATGGATTGAAGCAAGCACCACGCGCATGGTTTGACAAGTTTAGCAGCTTCCTCATTTCTCAAGGGTTCATCATGTCAGGGTTAATTCCCAATTCATCTACCTCTCTGGCTCAGATGTATTTCTCCTCCTTCTTTATGTTGATAACATCCTCCTCATTGGTAGTTCTGCATCTCTTCTGTCATCCTTTTTTAAGAAACTGAGTACAGTCTTTGCAATGAAAGACTTGGGTGACTTACAATACTTTCTAGGCATTGAGGTTAAGCATGATTCTTCAACAAACTCACTGGTTCTTACACAATCCAAGTATACTGTGGAATTACTTCAGCGCACTGGAATGATTAACTGCAAGCCTTGTAATACCCCTATTTCACATGGTCCAAGAGCATCAGTCAATGATGGTGAACTGCTTCCATATCCAACTAAGTATCGCAGCATTGTTGGAGCTCTACAATATCTCACCCCCACTCGTCCTGACATTACCTTTGGTGTAAACTACACATCTCAATTCATGCATGCTCCAAGCACCACTCATATGCTTCTGGTCAAGTGGATATTGCATTATCTAGAAATCCTCACTTGGATCTGGCACAACCCTCTCAGCTGGTAATTTCACTTCACTCACTGGTTACTCTGATTCTGATTAGGCTGGCTGCCCAGACACTTGGAAATCAACAGCTGGCTATTGTGTATTCCTTGGTAACTTTCTTATCTTTTGGCAATCCAAGAAGCAACCAACTGTTTCAAAATCCAGCATAGAAGAAGAGTATAAAACTCTTTCACTCCTAGCTGTTGAAGTTATGTGGCTCTCCACACTGCTATCTAAACTTAATGTTCCACTAGAGACACCCTATACACTCTACCGTAACAATGATGGAGCGAGAGCACTTGCAGCCAATCCAGTATTTCATGCCCGGACTAAACACATTGAGGTGGACTACCATTTTGTTCGTGACCTGCTTGAAGCTGAATTCGTGTCCTTCGCCTACATTCCTTCATCTGAGCAGCTAGCAGATATTCTTACTAAGGGCCTCAACTACCCTACCTTCTCTGGTTTACGAAGCAATCTGATGCATTTTACTAACCTTGCATCAGCTTGAGGGGGTGTGTTAGAAGATAGCCTTATTCTTACTGTGTAAAGCACTTGGGTGCCTTTAGTATTATATCTTTGTTACTGTTAGTTGTCCTCTAGCTTTTCTCTGTTAGGTTTCAATTATTTCAAACCCTCGCATCTACTATAAATGCTGAGGTACTTCTCTTGTGTTGGCTGCGCAATATTAACAATCAATGAAATAAACTCTTTCAGAAAGATTTATCTAGCGCTGTAAAAATTTCCGGAATGTCAGAGAAAACGAGTTTTAACTTGTGTTTTTGGGTCTTGGATGGATTTGATTTTGTGACCTATGAGTTTATAAAATGACATCGCTGTTACAAGTTGATCAACTGCAGAACTTTTCCTTCGACAGCATATATATCTGTCCCCAAATCATATACTATAAATACATTCTTTGTGTCACATTTACACAAAGAAGAAAGTTATGTAATCTTTAATACAAAGTTATATTTGGAAATGAATAGCGTTCGCTCTGAAACATATTTTTTCACTGACAAGTCTGTTGTCGGAACCCAAATCGTTCATTTTCAAGATCATACTCGGTGTAAAAATTCTGTTGTTGAAAATTCCCCAAAATTACTGAAGGTCCTTCTCCTCTAGTAGTGTCAGCATTATTTGTTACAATGGTAATACAAACAACTTGACTGTTACCAACAATCGAAAAATAGTTAGCTAATGGCAATTCCATCTCAGCTCCTCCTTTAAAATGAAAAGAGAGTCTAGGTAATTCTATCTTCATTCCCTTGTGATTCTTCGGTAACTCGAAACATGGTTTTAATCCACTACTCATTTCCACTTCCGATGCTCGTTTGTAATGCCGCCGCACTTGGTTCTCTATCTCACTCGCTACCAACTCAAAAATTCTTCCTTCCATGAACGTAAATGTTGAACCAGAATCAACTATTGTTCCACCGTTACCATCAGCTCCTAGTGACAAAAAATCGTATGGAATTTTCACCTTTTTACCTCCAACGGTAATTTTTCTCAAACCCACATAGTAATAAACAGAAAATCCGACTGGGTTTTTTACAAACGGAGTATAGTTAACACCAGTGGTTTTTGTATCACCGGAACCTGACCCGGTATGTAAAACGAGTTGAGTACTCTTCTCTGTGTTATCAAACCGGTGAGAAAGAAGGCAGTAAGAAAACTTGTTGACACCGAGTTGACTCGGTAACGAAGCCTCACCACGGCCGAATCCGGCAATTCCTGTCGGTATCCGGAGAGAGAAACGTGAACATCCGACGACGAAATTCGGAACTCTTTTTGGTTTGAGATGTAAGGTTTCAGAGAGAAGAAGCCCAGTTGTTGAACCAGAACCATAGATAATTAAATAAGGTGGACAAATTTGTGCACAATTTGTTACTCCTGGTGCACACTCTTGACATCTAGATTGGATATCATCATCAGAGCCGTGATGAATCCAACTACATTTTGGGTTTTGACAACCAATGAGTTTTGAGGATGAAGATAATTTGGGTTTATAAGATTGAATAACAGGATTTGATTTTGGTGATGATGATGAAAAGGAACAATTTTGACAAATGTAGTGGTCAGTACAAGGAAACCAAACTAAATTACTACCAGTATCCAACACAAAAGGGATACTGGTTTGTGGTGGAGTACCAAAAGTAAGTGAAACAGAGTACCCACCATAGCTTTGTGGGTATACTGGTGTTGAAAAATGAGTAGTTTTCTTATGTGGATTTTTGAGATGATTAGCTCTTATTAATGATGTAGAAGCAAGATGGTTTAGTGCTTTCCATGGATCTGTTGATAATGAAGATTGGGTTTGAGTGTTGGTTATTTTCTCAAGAGGAAGTATAATAGTAGTTGGAGATGAAGAAATGGATGGGGAGAGAGATAACAGAGTAAGAATACAGAGGAGAAGAAGAACAGTGGATAATGTTGATGAAGAATCCATGGTTTGATGGAGGAATTGAGGTTATCTGTTGAGTGGTCTTATATACTAGGAACAGTAGGTGTAGTTGTATCCAGTTGGATTATATAAGTAAAACATGGAATTTGCCTTATCATTAACTATTGTAGCTCAATCGCCAACTGATTTCTTATACAAACGAAAGTGTTTAGTCGAATTTGATAAGAATTTGACAAAAGCATGTGGAAAGTAGGGTCTATCATGAAGGCTATAATGAGAGTATAGATGCTAGAATTGATTGGTGTATTAGTCTTTTCTTTTGTCATTCGCTTTTTGAATCATTACATTCCCCCAAAATAAATTTAGGGTTCAACAGCTTAGGATTTCTTCATAGAGGCCATGGTGGAAAAGAACAATCAACTAGATAGTTCAAGAAAAAAGTCAAGAAAGTCAATATGCAAAACGGTGTTTCATTGGCTGGCCGTTTTAAAACAGGCAATTGATTCACTTAAAACTAGTTATCCTTCCGTCGGTGGAGTTTAAGAGGAAGAAGACTTCTTCTCAAATTAGTTGGATCCAGGAGTTGGACCACGTCTAATCAGGGGGATAGAGACTCTTAACTTTTGGCTCATCACGTGAATAAAATGACTATACCAAAGTCATCCTCACCTAAGTCACAACATCAGAATAGGGGGTTAAAAGGTTTTCAGACACAGGTTTTCAAATGACTCTAGCGGCACACCAACATTTTCTAAGACACCGGCAACTATACTAGAGACACAAAAGACACCGGTAACAAATATCTTTTCCAGACCGATTACGATAAAGATCCAGACCGATTTTGGTTATCTCTGCTATTGTCATTTTGAAAAAAAACTCTTGGAAAATGGGTGAATCCGTGGATTCGTTTATACTTAGGTCATTTGTTTTGCTTCGTTCTTAGAAAAAACACATGAGAAATAGTTTGATCCTAACATCTCTACTGATTGTAGCGGTGCTATATGATTTGGATGAGTTACTTATATCCAAACTAGTCCATTTAAACTTGTTGACTGTTTTTAATATTTGTAATTGCTGGAAATCCTTGGGTCAGTCCTGTAATAAAATTCCGATTTTGAATCAGAATATCATTAATGTTAGAGCATAGCTCGGTTGAACCCACCAAGCGTTGGTATGTCAAGTTTGGTTGTCATATTTTAGTGAACCAAAACTCATTTAAAGAGTCGCTTGATTATTTACTAGAGTCAACTTCGTATAGGTTTACTAGAAAGTTATTAGGATATGAGACTTACAAGTATTACGTGAAGACTTGAAGAATGTGAAGAAGTAAAGAGCTACAACGATTGACATCATCCTTCCTCTTGAGGTTAGTAATATTTGACTTGAACTGTTTCATTCCTAACGTATCTTTCGAGTCGTGCATATTGAAAACATAACTGCGAAGCTATGAATGATTATACTCTAGTTAGACATAGTATTAAGGAATTACAATACAAAGTATAACGTCTATCTTTTGAACTTCGTGTATAAGACATCGACATAATCGTATGAATGCTATTGTGATTATGTATGGGTATGGGTGAAGATTTTGTCCTAGGAAATAATGTATTTACATTCGTTTAAAGGAAGTACAATTCATAAACTTGTTTTGTGAATCGAAAGGGAAATCGCTAGGCTTATTGGTATTGTTATTCATTGCAAATCTTTGGATTACCAATATGTGTGTTTAGTATTACCGCTCATAACTTGTTTATGTATCTTGGTAAAACTATTCACAAGGCCTGACTTTTGTATTGGTATGACTTTTATTAGTGAAACCGATCTTAAGTAATCACCTGAGATGGTATGATCGATGTTGTAATTGGTATGACCAACTCTAGACATTGGGGAACCGATCCTAGTAAGAGGTGTAACCGATCACAAGTGTGTGGAATTGATCCTTGTAAGAGGTGCAACAAGTCTTAGTTATTGGTAACCGATCCTATGACTTGTGCAACCGAATACAAGTTAAATACCATAAATATGTCGTAACCGATCCTAGTACCTAGTCAACCAAATTTTGGAAAGCTAGTGTGACCGATCCTAGTACCCATATGGAGGTAGATACGAAACTTGTTTTGTTAGAACTGTGAAACCCATGATTGGTGATTTGATAGGATAATCAATCATATAGTTCTTGGAAGTCGGATGAACCAGTTCTAAACTTGTTTGGAAGTGTGGAAAATCGGTTCCAAGATTGTAAATATGAAAAAGGATTTACAAAGTAAAGATGTCGACATACTTTGAACATGTGCAATAATTTTTATCTTTTATTGTTCAAAGATATTCCTTAATAACTAAAGGAGAATCACGGATCAAAATAAATTGAGAATCTTTTAATTAAGGTTTTTAGTTTTATATGCTTTTAATTTCCAGAATTAAAATGCATATCTTTAGAAAATAAAAATTGGTAATGTGCCTTTACTAATTGGAGATTTTCTAACTTGAGATATCGGTCAATATTTGGACAAAGCATTTCGGGAATTATGGAAACCGAATTTGGAAATATATTGCATAGCTTGAGAATATTTTCGGTTTTGGAAATTCCTTGGTGTCCAAACTTCCTTGGTCTATAAATATTGAAGTTTGCATTTCGAGCATCGAGCCAGCCAAAACTACCTTGTTGTGTTGTTCTTGGTGGAGCCGTCTATTCGAGAGGAAAGTACCCTAATTAGGCGAAATATCTTACGACCGCTCGTTTTAAAGACTTCTTTGGGATTGGGAAGCTCTACGAGTACCGTTGGTGGGAAACTAGATAATTGCAGTTTATTATTAGTTTTCGATTGATTTGATTGACTAACGGTTGTTGAACTTTGATTGCACCTAGTTTGTTTATGCTTGAGAATCTTCTCTTCTGATATAAGATTCACTCAAACTAGATCGAAGTTTCGACGGGGATCTTTAGACTGTTTGTAGTTCTAAAGACGTCTTGTGATAATCCATTGTTAACAGACTTCGTTCTGTGTGTGATTGATCACAAGAGATTTAAGTTGATTGTGTGCAAGTATTTATTGAAGATCTAAGAAGATTTAAAGACAAAGAAGATTTATGATTTGAGTTCATAATCTTTGGTGTGCACAAAACTTGATCGGCTGGGGATCCAACTATAATCGGTTTATCTTTGTGATAGATTTGATTGATTAGTTGAGTAGATCGACATCAATACAATTCTTTGTGATTCGAAGTATTGATTGCATAGTCTTAACAATTACTTTGGTAGTTTTTGAAAAGATAAATCTAAGAACCTGACAAAGGAGTTTATTGGGATAAACGTAAGATCTTTTTGTCAAACTCATATCACGTTGTTTGAAAAGAGTTGTTACCGAACAGATTTGTTGTTCCTTTACTGTTTGGAATACGAACCAAAGGAATTGTTCCAATTGCGTGACTTATTACAAGTTGGAGGCGCAGGGATGCAGACGGAACTAGGTGAACTATAGATTTAGTTGCTTGGTCTCAACTATACGAAGTTGGTTTAGATTTTTATAGCGGCTTAATCACGAGAGTATTCAATTACGGACAAGGTTTCGGGGTTTTTCTGCATTTGCGGTTTCCTTGTTAACAAAATCTTGTTGTGTCTTTTACTTTTCTATTTCTGCAATTATAATTGTTTTTATTATAATTAGAAGTAAAATACACAAACGTTAATTCCTATTTACTTGATAGCAATCCTATAGTGTTTGGTTAAGTCCGAACCTATTATCAAGTAAACATACTTCGTTGTTTTATTGTCTCGATCTTGTATCCATAGTCAATTACGCAAGTTATCTTGTTGTCGTATTGTCTCGATCTTGTATCCATAGACGATCACACGAAGTGTGAACCGATTAGTTGTATTGTCTCGACTCAGTCCATAGACAATCACTTTCGGAGAAAGGACTTATAGGTGGAAAAGTTTTAGATTGAGGTATATTTGGGTACCCTCGTATTTTCAATTATTAATATATATGAGGCTTGCCTCTTTTTCGAAAAAAACAAAAAAACGGTTAAAGTTGTTATAAACCAAATATCTATTTACTAAAATGCCCTTCGTGTCTAAGATTAGGGTTTACATATCTTGGGAACCAAGTCTTCTATCTATATAAAAAGAGGCTTAACCCATTGTAATTATATACATATTAATAAGAATCTCTCTCCTCTTCTTCCCCTATTTTGTGTCTTTGTTATTTGTCTTCTATTTCACAAGACGTTATCAGCACGCTCTACGATGAGCTTTGGAGTCGCTGCTAAGAAACAAAAACATAGAAGATTAACTCATCTATACTAAACCTTTCTGTCTGGTTTGATTTTATTCTTTTCTTATTTGATTTGTTAAACATATTTTAACTATGTTTCCCTGGATTTTTTTAGGTCAATTTAACTATTACGGTCTCTTACATGACGAGCAGAGAGAGCACATAGTTAACTACCCGTGAAAGGGTGAACAGGTGCTTGCATATGCAGGATACGGACTCCTGTTATGTCGACGGGACCATAAGACACTGAACTAATACAAGGATACCATCTACCTATACAAAGTCTGACTCTTTGCTACACAGAGTTCGTTTTATTTAATTTCCGTCTTCCAATCTTACACTTTATTCTTATTTTATTTTATTTTCGACAAATGACTATATTATGGCCAATAATGCCTTCTCTTTTCAATGGCTATTTTTTATTTTATTTTTGGGTGCAACTAAAATCCTTTGGATTAACCCTAAAAATATTGGTTCATAATTATGAGACGTGGGTCATCGATTTTGCCGAATAAATTTGATTTCCTTTCTTCTCTAATCTTTTTGTATAAAGAAAGAAAAAGAAAATCCATCAATAGATGGTTTATAGTTTCTATCCTTCTAAAAGAAACTATAATCACCGAAATTGGTGTTGTCGCAATTGAAATACCTTTACGGTAATTAATCACGTGCATGGTTGAAAAACCTACGGCCAATTAAGTTTGGTATCTTCTTCCATTGGAGGAAGATCATGTGATTTTTTATAAATTGTTTCTATTCGTTTACAAGAAACTATCCGTGACCATAAAATGGATTTTCCATATGCGATAACTAAACGATTTTCTTTTTCCCTATCGTTAAACGAATTTGGCACATCGTTTAACCGTTTGGTATAGATTTGGTATCTCAATTATGTGAGTAAAATTGGCATTCCCAAATTAATTTTTCTCTTAGCCAATTTGATTTGATATGTTTCGTCGATTCTAAAATAACGACGCAGAACATAGGTTTATAAGAAACCTTTATCGACGAATAAGGTTTTATCTCATAATAAACCACTAATTTTTATTCCTTCAAAGGAAATTGTTCATTAACCAAATGATGTGATTTCTTTATTTTCTTAAAATGAAATATATAACCAACTAGATTTGGTTTTCCCTACTGATTTTAGATGGAAAAAGTATCGTTATTATGGTCCAATTGCAAAAAAACAGCGAATAAAAAATTGTTGTATCCTTGGGATATTGGGAAAATTTAATTTTTCTTCCTACTAATAATCTCCGAAATTTTGGACTGTTCCACTTGTAGTTGGAACACGAAAGGACACAAAAGATCAAAGAGTGCGTACCCGGCTTGTTAGCCAACATCATTAGTCCTTGAGCGACTTAATTGATCTTTCTATAAATTTCTTTTGCTAACATAAGTGTCCATAATTTTATTCTCATTTTATTTTTTGAGGAATACATTTTTTGGAGTACGCATATTTTATATGCTTTTATACCATTTAATTTTGGTTTCCAAACGTAACACATGGTTGATGTTAAATATGTATGTCTATTAAGACTACATTTTTTTATGTCGAAAGATATATTTTATAATAAGTATATGTCTCGAATTAATTGGATAATACTTTATGAAACTTATTTTCGTATATGAGATGAAAGTATTTCCGCCACAACCAGGGGGAGACCATACACTACCGGAGGTTGGTGTTCATTAACTTAAAAGTTATATTAATTTCTCTCCCATCACTCAAATCGATTAAGGATGTTGTTATATAATTGGCGTGAAATTTTTCTCATTTTGCTTTTATATAAGCTTTGCCTCTTAAGAGGAAATCCAGTCACATCTAGCCAATAAGTAGCATTCTATAAAAGGCTACAGGTAGTGCTCCAATTGAGTGTACCAAAACCATATTCTCAAATATAATAATATATTCTCACATGAAAACGAGGAGATTATAATGCCCGCGGACGCTGGTACCATTAATTGATTATTTTTTCAAGACATGTATAAATTTGAGAATCGTGTGGGCTCTTAGTAAGCCAATTATTGTCGAAAATTCATTAATAGTAGCTACTCAAATAATACAGATGGCGGTTGTTGACCCCTTTGCAAAGGAATATCGACATATGTGATTGGTTGGCATACAATCCAAATTAAGTTGGATTAGTTTCTCAATTAACGCAATTTTTGGATCCAAAAACTTAACACTTAAAAAATGCCAAGCCTACTTAAAAAATGCCAGGCTAGTGTAGCCATAATGCGTTATATGAGAAAATTTTCGTTGTAAAAACGATTTAAGAGTTTCATTTTTGCTCAGACCCTAGGATTGATTCATTAATTGTTCTCTTTATACAATGCACTTTGCGTGGTAGTCTTTGAAGGACTCATATTGCATTGACACAAGAAATGTGGTCGAAGAACATATTGAATTTGTAATATTTTGAGGATTCAAATTATATTTAGGCAGCCACTTGACTCGATTATGTCATGTTTAACAATCATGTATGTGTTTTTAGAAGTTTGGTACCAAACTGAAAATCCGGATTAATTAGTTGATGATATCAGCTTTATATATAGGTCTCTTGAGGAGTCCATAAAAACACAAAAAAGGCTTTAGCTGCATATATTCTATTTTTTTCCCTTAAATCTGCAGTTAGAATTATGCTAGCTTAAACTCTTATTCAAGATGGACTAGAGTTATTTTTTTGATGCTTGTCTTCTGTAAAACTCATATAGTTGGGTTAGCATCAATATTTACGTCAAAAGTTGTACTCGTTTTCCTTCGTTTAAGTTTTGTCACATGTGGTTTTCTTGACAAGGTTTTAACGAGGCAACTTCTTGTTGACATTTGATTTTCATTTAAAATGTTGATATTGTGCTCTTTTTCCTTCGTCCAAATTTTTCCCTATTGGGTTTTATTGGCAAGGTTTTAGTAAGGCAATTTAATTCAACATGATGGTCATCCAAGGGGGAGCGTATCAATTTTGGTTGTTTAGTGGATGCCCAAATTTGATTAAACCAAATCAACTTAATCATCTCCTAAGAATTTGGATTTCCTTCTCACAAATACGATTTTTGTTCCCGTATGATAAGGTATATTGGCACTTTTTGAAGAAACTACATCAACTATTTCGCCGTCATCTCGAGAATCTAGCAACCCAAGACACAAGTCGTCAATGTTTTTGAAGAAGCATAGAGACTCCGAGAAAACTACAACTAGAAGACTAACACAAAAGAAGACTTCATCAAGTAGCAATTTTGTTGACGAAAGAAGAAGAATCTTACGCATTCAAGAAATCTGTTCATCAAATTGGGAAGTCACGACTCAGAGATTTGCAAGCCAAGATTTAAATGAAGTACTCATCAGGGGGAGCGGTGCCATCATCAAAGGTGCATTTACTGGACTTATCGACTTGTACTCTTTTCCCTTCGTCAAGGTTTTGTCCCACTGGGTTTTCCTTGTCAAGGTTTTAACGAGGCAACATATGCGTGTCCAACACCTGTCGAGTCTTTACATGCTCATGCAATTTCAGGTTTTTCTCTTTTGAGTTTTCCTGGTATTTTTGTAATGACTTAGCCACAATGGTCATCAGGGGGAGTGTTATAAACCAAATATCTATTTACTAAGATGCCCTTCGTGTCTAAGATTAGGGTTTACATATCTTTGGAACCAAGTCTTCTATCTATATAAAAAGAGGCTTAACCCATTGTAATTATATACATATTAATAAGAATCTCTCTCCTCTTCTTCCCCTATTTTGTGTCTCTGTTATTTGTCTTCTATTTCACAAGAAAAGCCACAATAGTCCTATACTGTCTTTTAAAGTGGTTTTCAACAGTGTCGAGAGTAAAGTGTTATACATAAGTGTATGATTGAAAAAAAAAAATGTATCAATCTTTCAGGGTGGGGGAAATATTAATTTACGGACGAAACTAAAAAACCTAATTGAGATCGGAATACCACTAAGGGACTTAGTACATAAGTGTCAAGTGTTGAAGACCAGCATATCTTCACCAGATTTTGGTTAAAAAATGGAATATGTTAGTCAGGAATTTCAACGAACAATTCAGAAGCACTAAAAATATCTACAACATAAACAATTACAAGAAAACCATCATAACGATTTTGGTATTTGAAATTTGGTGATCAGAAATATGAAACGCCACTTACCGATCAGTAACTCAGAACCTGTTCTCAGCCATAGTGATCTCCTTGCAGTTAGTGTTGAGTTTAATGGTTGTTTGAAATACAAGAGTAGTTTTTCCCCTCAAAGAGAGAAAATTGTGGTGAGACGGTGGAGGAAATGAAAGTTGAAACTAATAACGTTCAAACTTCAAATTACTGCTTGTTTGCGAACCCTAGACCGGGATAAGGTGTTATACGGGCTCCAAGGATTTGGTTTTCGGTGGGTGCTACGATATGGTTTGGCCCATTTTTATATTCAAACACGTCTCATAAACTAGGGAAAAAAATCCAGGCTAAATTGGGGCCTATAAGGATTAATTGGGGCCTATGACTACAGGACAAAAAAGGGTCACCATGAAGTAAAATGAAAAACCCTTTATCCAAACTATTTTGCATAATGGCTAACTTACCCCTGGTTAATTAGTGTTAATCGGGTAATTAATTGGTGTTTAATCATGTTAATCTAGAAATCAACTAATCTTTCATCATCATCAAAATATGTAAAAATTTTGATTTTCTTTTTTTAAAAATTTCAACCCATAATCGGTATACGTTCATGCCCCCATGAACCGATTCAGAGTTGGTATTCACGAAGCGCACCAAGAATCGGTTAACCTATGTATATATAAAATCCAATTATTACAATCGGTTTTTGATTAGGCTTACAATAGAAAAAAAAAAAGATACTTTCGCCCAGAATCGGTCTAGACGGACATGAACATCAACCGATTATATGTTGAAAAACATAAAAAAAAAAATCATTTTCAGATCAAGTATGAGTCATACTCTATTTGAGAATCATACTCATTCTCATAACGAGTATAAACCATCATACTCATTCTCAGAACGATTATAAGCTATACTCATTTTCAGGTCGGGTAAATTTTTTTATAAATTTATACTCATTTTCAGTTCGAGTACATCACTTGAATTAATTTTTTTTATAAACTTATACTCATTTTGAGTTCGAGTACATCACTTGGATTTCAGAATGAATATGAGATAATACTCATTCTATGATCGAGTAAGTCATAAAATTGTTAACAATCGGAGGATGTTATATAACCACATGGACCGATTCTCGCCGTTAAGAAATCAAATGCTATACAATAGGTTTATGTGAACATTCACATAATCCGATTCTAGCAAAAAAAAAAAACATACAGAGAACTTGATATTTCACATAATCGGTTTATATGTGAGGCGCATAAAGACCGATTCTTGATTTCTCTACAAATCCAAACTTGGACACAGAATCGGTTTATGTGTGCATTAGCATAAACCGATTGTGGTTGATGTTCATCACATCAACCCAGAATCGGTTTATGTATGTGTACACCAAAAACCGATTCCTGATAACATCAACTACAATCGGTTTATTCTAAGGCACACATAAACCGATTCTGGGTTGATTTTTCAGAAAATTAGATGAAGAAATTTCAGAGATTCATGGTTAAATCATCGTTGAGTTTCTCTAAAGGAACGGATTAAAGGGAATTAACTCAATCACTCGAATTTGTTTGTCGCCGATATTTTTTTTCAAAAACCAAAAAAATAGATAATTGAATTGTTGTTTGTGATTAGGTTTTAGTTTTTTTTTTTTTTTTTTTTGATGAATTGGGTTTTAATTTTTGATTGAGGATTGTTAATAGAAATGATTTAGATAGAATTTGTTTTAGGAATTATTAAGAATGTATAAGGGTAATCTAGTATTTTAATACACTTTAGACACCCCTTATCGTTCACTATTGGGTGGATGAAGAAATCCATAAGCCCCAATTTAGCCAGGAAAAAAATCCAAAACAGTTTTATTACTTAATTGTTTGTTTGTCATTATTTATTTATTTATTTTTGTTAACTTTCTACTTTTTATCAAAAAAAAAAAGCAATTAATGGAATTGGGATGGGGCAGGTTTTTAAGTTAAATAGTGCCAAAATATAAAAATGGGCCACATACACCACATCTTAGATGGAGGGTTTGGTCTTGAGGGCTCCAAAGGATTCAAATGTCTCAAATAGGGTGACATGGTACGATTCTGTTCGATTTTTGTGCAATCCAGGATCGAAGCATGATAATCGATTTTCGGTTTCCAATACCATTACCAAACCATTAACAATCGTTTTGGTTTTGAATTGGACTGGCTCAGTTCCGGTTTAAATCGGTCTGTTTCGAAAAACTGATAGAACACTTGTTTAACCTGCAACTTAAGTCTGTAATTTTTTCAATAACCATCACAACAAATTTTTACATCCAACAAACATGTTATACATTAAAATAAGCATCTAAAACAAGCATTCAATAACTGAGTTTAATTTCTCTTTTAAAATTCACAAAACTATGACCATTTTTATCCTTCAGACAACTGGTGTAGTGGCAGTGATAGCTTCAACCTGGCATATGGAGATGAAAGTAGTTCAACTGAACCGTCTTTTTGTGAATCTTGTATAACTGGATTTATAGGAGATGCAGACGACATCACATTTGAGTTGATAATATACTGTAGATACACAAAATCCAATTAAAAAACATTCTACAAGTTGTATAACTCACAAATAAAACAAAAGCAATTAACTTTCAGCAGCAGATCCCCACAATTAATAGAAACATTGAGACTCATACATGAAAAGACAACTATACAATAGAAAATAATCACCGACCATCTAAATGCACTAAATCTTCTACAAGACATAGTTTGCACCAAATGGAAGTGGTCCATTTGAATAGCATATCAACTGCGTACATTCAAAACATCAATGATGCAGCATGTAGGAGCATCATATAAATAAACGGAAAAGATACAAGTGCCTTGTTTATTCTAAGGGGAGTTTATTTAAAGAAAGTTTGCATGCATATCAGTTACACATCATTGACCAGTTTTGAGTCATAATTTCTAATACGAAACTCCTCCCTAAGTTTAGAGAACAATCACAGAATCTGAATAAATCAAAATCAGTCAAAAATTGATCAAATTTTCAAGTCAATTCTCAAATTCACCACAACAATCATATAATAATTCATCATATAAGAAAAAGAATAAAACCCATTTTAATCTCCATTATCAATTCATCATATGAAAAAAAAAACTAATTATCACAATCAAAATCAAACCCAAACAGGCAAATCAATCAAACAGAAATAAGAACTTACTTGTGTTGATTGAGATTCTTTCATTATTGAATCAAAGAGACCAACAAAAGCATGCAAATGAATCATGCAAAATCATTTTACTTGTGTTGATTATGATTCTTCCATTATTGAATCATTTAAAAAAAATCATATTTCTAAACTTAAATGATATAATCAGTTAAAACAGCTTACATAAGTAAGATCGCGTGATATATAACATACTAGCATAGTGGAAGCGTATAACTTGGATCAAAGATCCAATAGATATATAAAACTAGTGTAAAATCAATAGATTCACAAAAGCAATAGAAAAACTAGAGAACAATAATTAAATAAAATAACTTTGATAAATCAAATAATAATATGTTGGATGTGTAGAATTTTACAATACTAAGCCATCTTATATATGCTTCACTATTTCCTAAAATCATTATAACTAGAAAAAGGAAATAACTAGAAATGAAAATTAAACTAAACTAGCAAACCTATTAGAGCTAAAATAGGAAATAAATTAAGAAACAATACTAGAAATAGAAAGAGGTTTGAGCCTCATGTCAAACATGGTGACTTGGTCTAAATGTATTGCATCAGGCCCACCTTCTTGAAGACAACTCGACCCCGAGTTTGGTGTTGGAAGAGAAAGATCATTACTAGGAAAATAAGAGAAGATATCCTTAACGTTGAATGTGGACGAGATTTTCATATTATCTGGGAGGTCAACAACATAAGCATTGTTGCTGATCTTCTTGATTGTGTGTATATGTCCAATCTTCTTGTACTTCGTATTATTGTAGATACATGTGGGAAAACGATCCTTGCTTAAGTATACAATAATAATACGTCATAAAACCAAAAACGACAACGAAGATCATCATCTAGCTTATACTTGGCATTAGTAGCTTCTAAGTTTTTCTTTACTGTATCATGTAGCACTTGTACCCAATCATGTGATCAGCTGCAACATTGAACTAGGATTGGATGGTAAAAAAACGGGATCCCATGTGTGGTTAGGAACCTTGGAATAAACAATTTGAAAAGGTGCATAACCAGTAGACCGACTAGGAACTGAATTTAAGGAAAACTCAGCTTAAGAGAGATAAATCTCATTGTCGTGGCTTGTCTCCGGATAAGATGCAAATATGATTCCATAATGATCGGTTTACTACTTCAGTTTTTCCATCAGTTTGAGGATGAGTCGAACTACTAAACTGCAGTTTGGTTTGGAGACGAGTCCATAATGTCTTCCAAAACCAACTTAAGAACTTAGTGTCCCTATCTGAAGTAATGGTATTGGAAATTCCATGTAAACGGACGTATCCATAGTCTTCTTGCAAGGAATAAAGTGTGTTATTTTTGAAAAGCAATCAATAACCACAAAAAATAGAATCATGAGCTCTTTGATTTGTTGTCAATTTTTTTCTTTTTAATATGACGATGTGTAATTGCTAGAACCTTTATGGATGTTTCACGGATATGTTTCATAGTTTGTATCTAGAAATTTGCTTAGCTTTCACATAAAGCATGTGTAAAACAAACGAATAAGAGGGAATTGCCATTCACGATGTTTGATGCTAGAAACCAACCCCGTAGCTTCGCTGATGTATTTTCTACTGTGATGTTTATATTTTAGACTAGTTTATCTATCTTCTAGTTTCTTCTTTCAAGGTGTGTGATACTATCATTTTCAGTTACTCTCTCTCTGCCTTGTAATTTTTTGATCTTTATTGGTGCTTTTGTTCACTTACTTGTAATGTTGGGACTAGAATGTTGGATGCTTAATAAGTTCTACTAGGTTTTCCTTTATTTAAGCATGAATTGACAGTTTCTCGTACTTTATAGTCACTAAATTTAAACTTTTTCCTAATTTTTGACTATTTGGTCTTAGATTTTTATTCCAGGGTTTCCTAGGCTTCTGTTTGTGGCATCCATTGTAGATAGGATAGGTCGCAAGCTTGTGATATCAACAATGTTCTTCACTTGTTGCATATTCCTTTTACCTCTAACGCTCCATCAGCCTGAGAATCTAACCACGACTCTTCTGTTTGGAGCTCTTTTTGTATTTCAGGAACTTCCACTGTTTTATACATTTATGCCCCAGAGGTTAGTCAGTTATTAGTATTGGGCATCATCAACCTGCTCTTAAATGCTTCAACATTTCAATCATCTATCTAACTCAGCATGGAGGCATATTTGTCATTTTATCCTGTTGCAGCTACAAGCTTTTTACATGTTTTTTTTTCTTTTCTTTTTATATCTTGTTTATAAGGTGTTTATGTTACTGAATATGTAGATGCATAACCTGTTATGCAGTTATAAAAATGGATGCATAATCTGTTAAACAGCCGAATAAATCGATGCATAACCCATTGTACATCCGATAAAATCGATGCATACATGTTATACATCCGAGAAAATAGCTGCATAACGTGTTGTGCAGCTATTTTTTTGTTAACATTGAAAACAACAACAAAAAAATTGCTTAACCTGTCATGCACTAGATAAAATAACTGCATAACGCATTATGCAACCATTTTTTTTTGTTAGTATTGAAATATAAAAGTTGTTGTATAATCTTTTACATGTCTGAGAAAATGGATGATACGCATGGAAAAATATGGTTGCGTATGCATTATGCATCAACTTTTTTTCTAAGCACTAAAATCAAGCATGTACAAAAATGGATTCATAACCTGTTATGCAGCCGAGAAAATGACTGCATAGTTCGTTACGCGTCTTCTTCTTTTTTATGGAATTTTATGTTTAGGCATACCATCATTTTATTGGTTCCAAAACGAAATTAGTGGCATATTGTGTTATGCATCTTTTTTTTAAATATATACATCGTTTAGTGGTTGCATAACCAAAATAATGAGTATGTAATCAATTTTATGTATCTTTTAAATTTTTGTTATGCATAAAAGAACAATCACCTCAATCACTCTTTTTCATAAAAAAATTAAATTTGGTATTGTTGTTTGTACTCGTTATGTAGATTTCTTTAAAATCTTTCTAACGAGATAAAATTTGTTAAATTCCAAGGCATGGTTTTTAGATATGTTATATTTTATAGTTTTTTTGCCAATTATACCCCTGAAAATATATGATGCATAATGAGTCATTCAAATATTTTTCATGATTACAAATAATTATGGGTGTCACAGAAGCTGAAAAATATCTTGGGCCTGAAAATAAGAATAATTTACTTTTGGGGCCTTAGCCTAATTTCCCCTTTTAACAAAAACCGGTTCTTTAACAAACTCTCCTACATGATATTTTTTGGGCCAAAAATAGGGACGGGCGCCCGGGTTAGCCCCTTACTAGGCCCGTCCCTGGGATAAATGCAAAACTAACCACTTAAACGTATCCCAGAATCATCTCACAGGTAAAGATCAGCTCCTAAGATAAATCATTTGCTATTTGTTGAAGATTGCCTCTTTTTCTTTAAAGCAAATCTCTCTCAGACAAATGTGTTTCTCCAAGTGATTGAAGACTTAGTGCATGCTCTGTTCAATTAATTAATTTTCATAATTCAACTGTTTTCTTTAATAAAATCATCAGTCCTTCAATCTGTCAAATCATCAGTGGCATTATGCAAGTCAGACAACTTGATATCTCTGAGGAAAAATACCTAGGTCTGCCTTTTTATGTTGGTCGCAACAAGAAGATTCCTTTCTCTTCACTTATTCAAAAGATGGAAGCAAGACTATCAAGATGGTCAGGCACCAATACATCTGAAGCTGGAAAGTTTGTGATGATCAGAAATGTTACAAATGGTCTACCTGTTCACCATATGATCAGTTTTAAACTCCCAGACAACACTATAACTAAGATGAACTCAACTCAACAAAATTTTTGGAGAAACAAGAAATCAAATAGAGGGAAACACTTCATCACCTAGAAAAGTGTTAACAAATCAAAAGAAGAAGGAGGCTTGGGATTTAGGGATCTAGAAGTTTTTAACAGAGCCTTACTGGCGAAATCATCTTGGAAACTATGCTCTGATGACTCTTCAATATGTGCCAGATCTCTAAAAGCTAAATATTTCCTAGATGGGCTAGTGTTCAACATTCAGAAAAACAGCAACTCTACCTGGTCGTGAAGAATTATCATCTCAGAATTATCATTCATCAAAAGTTTTAGTTGTTGGTCTCTTGGAAATGGGAAGAAAATTATGATATGGAAGTACAGGTGGATTGAAGGTTTGGATACTCCACCAACTCCAAAAACTGGTGCTACTCATTATCTTAACTTCACATATGTCTGCCAGCTTTTTGATGCAGAAACTGGTGGATGGAATATGAGTCTTATCCATTCCCTATTTGAAGCTCCAGTTGCAAATCTAATCCAGAGAACAAGAATTCATCACAATCATGAAGACAAACTAGTTTGGACTCTTGAGAAGAATGGGCTTTTTTCAGTCAAGTCAGCATATATGAAGATGATGGATGAAAAACATGGAAGTGAATCAGTTGGTCAGAGAATGAACAACATCTTCAATCAGTTGTGGAAGCTTCCTCTTCTTCCTAGAATCACTCAATTCATCTGGAAATGCATCAGAGACATTCTTCCTACAAGAGATAAACTATATCACATCATTCAGAATGAAGAATCAGGTTGCCCTTTTTGTAATCAAGTCGTTGAAGATTCCACTCATTGCATTCTAGATTGCCAATCCTCAAGGCTTGTTTGTTTGCTACTTTGGGTATACGTACAGAATATCTAAGTAACTTGAAAGATTGCTTTTGTTCGTGGTTTGATAAGATGATATCGAATCAAATTCAGGAATCTGAACTTTGCAGGGTTGGTATTGTGGCTTGGTGTATCTGGACTCTCAGATGTGACAAAGTTTTCAAGAACTGCAATGCTTCTCCAGGTGAGATTATTCTGGATGCAAGAAACAAATCTCAAGTTTTGACGCTAAACATGCAAAGACTAATCAAACTACTTTACCTTATCCTAGAACTAATCTTAATTGGTTCCCTCCTACTAGAGGAGCTTTTAAAATCAATGCAGATGGATCTTACCTTAAATTAAATAATTCTGGTGGAGTAGGACTAATACTACGTGATTTTGCAGGTGAATGCCAGGGAGCAAAGTGCATCCATCTAGCTTATGTGGGGAGTCCAGAGCAAGCTGAATGTAAAGGACTTTGAGAAGCAACTCAGTGGGCAAATGATCTAAACTTAAGCAATGTGGAGTTTGAGATGGACTCAAGATTAGTAGTAGATGCTATCAATAATGTTTCAATCAATATAGATTGGAGAATAAGCAATATGACCCTAGACATGAAGGATTTATTTTCTCGTTTTAGCTCTTGGCATTGTAACTTAGGGCTGTCAATGGATAACCGAATATTCGATATTCGTCCGATTCTGTCCGAATCGTTAGGATATTATCCGAAATTTCGGATATCGGATACGGATACCTTATCGGATATTCTTACGTAACGAAACGGATACAGAAAAGGCATTATCCTATAGGATAATATCCGATATCCGTTAAAGAATGCATATGCAAATTTTTTAAATTTTTTTTTGAGTAATATATTTAGTTGTTAGCTTGGCAGTATGTGAAGAGCGGTAGAAATAAAAATATTATGGAAGAACAAAAACACAACTAGTTTTATTGGTTGTGAGAAAAGCGGAGACTTTTTCAATATTGATGGAGAAGATTTGAGTTTTGTTTAAATCTAATTTAATATAATAATTTTATAGTCAAATTTGTGCATTTATCAAGGTATTTGGTTTTGTTTAGTCGAATTTCTTTAGGGTTCCTTTGATTTTTTTTGTAATTTATGAAATTAGAGAAAGACTAAAAAAGAACTTAAATTATTTTTATTATAATGAATTACTATCGGATATTACCGGATATTATCGGACAACCGACATTATTATCGGAACGGATAACGAAAATATTTTTGAATATCCGTCGGATATCGGATATCCGGTAATCCTATTGTAACTGTGCCAAAAGAGAAGAATAGGGTAGCAGACATTTTGTCTAAATTGGCAAGAATAGATAGACTAAGCAGTGTTTGGTTAACAAATCCTCCTAACTGCATCATAGATCAGTTAAGAAAGGATGCATCTTTTGTAAACACTATTTTCTAATCAATACATTCTTCAGTTTCAAAAAAAAAAAAAAACGTATCCCACATTCATTGAAATCCATCAGGTTTTCATAATATGGTTTAACTCCCCGGTTTCCTTGGTAAATCTTCTCTTTGGTTCAGCAGTGCAGAGGAAGGTATTGCAGTGGGGGAGAAGGGATCGTAGCCTTGGTTCCTAACTCCAGGACTTGACCCTTGCATATTATTACTAAATTGTTGGGTTTGAACAAAGAGGCTGCCTGATGGAATAGTAGCACCGAACTGATTCTGCTGAAGTTGCAGATGATTTACTGTCCGAGGCGGCAAATTTCCCTGAGGCTGGATTTGTGATGTTAGCATCGTAGAATTTGGATTTGGAAAAACTGGAAACCTTGGTTGAAGCTGTGGAATCTGAGCTGTGTTGGCACCAAAAGAAACCGGAGCTTGAGGTTGTCCAACCTGATATGCTCTAGGGCTTTGATTACTTAGAATGCTTACTTGCAATGATGAATTGTTCATGGCTGGTCGGTAAGATGGCAGCTGAGGCAGTGAAATCTGTAACGTTGTTGGTCTTGGCAGCATTTGAGGAGCTACGGGTGGATTGCTTGATCCTGGACTTGCTTGAGGAGGAGGCACCAGAGGTCGAAAAGTGAAATCACCAGAGTTTGGGCGCTGCGGTCTTGGAGTTGTGACTGGTGGCAGAATACTTCCCTGCTGCAGTTGGGATAATGACAGCGCGGGAGGAACATGTGATTGAGTGGAACCTAATGTGGGTTCAGCAATTGATGAGGGAGTTGATGCTGATGTAAAAGAAACATTTGAAGGTGGGGGATACGGAGACCGACCTTCAGAGGGTGGACCCATTGGGCGATTTATTTGCATCATATTAGATATCCCTTGAGATGTTGACGCAGCTGGTGGTACACCCGGCCATCCAAGAGAGCTTCCAGAAGGAGTTACAGGTCTACCAGTCAATGGTCTCATTGATGTATGTTGAAGACTTGGATATGGCAATGTTCCTGTTGAAATTGGACGATTACCAGTATTTTGATGTGGCATGGCAGAGTTCTGCGGACTCTGCATGGGGTTGTTCAACATTGGAAAACCCTGAGATTGTTGACGAAGTTCGGGCATGTAAGACTGCTGTAAACTTTGCGTCGACTGTTGTTGCCCAGGAAAAAAAGGACGCTGAGAATGGCCGCTAAAACTTGGATGCATAGTTGAAGTATTGATGGATGTTGGAGGATATTGGACAGCACCGGACATATGTGATGAGGGGGCATAACCAGAGTGGGGATGCACTGCAGGTTGGGGTGAGCCTGGTGGGAACCATGGACCACGGTATGGCTGAAATTGAACTTGTGTGGAACCATACTGTGAAGGTCCTGCCATTGGCTGCATAAAACCCTGGTTAACACTGGCCATAGGTACCACATAACCAGCAGAACTAACGGCATCCTTCTGATTCTGATCAAACACATTCACTCTATCCTCGGTGCCTGTTGCTGTATTTGTGGTAGCTATCGCTGAATTTCCCTGCTAGGAGACAACAAAAGAAAGAAGCAGAAATAAATAGAAATTAGGCTTATTAAGAACTTGGACAAGGAGAGGGCCGACTACATCTTCATCAATCTTATGCATGCTGAACTCACCAATACTGGGGAAATGAGTAGTTCAATTAAGGAAACCGCGGCATCAATTTTCTCAAACGAGTCAGCTGATACATGGACATATAGCTCCTCATAAGCATTTTGAACATCATTTCCATCTGATGAGGTTATTTCACCCTGGATATATGTTACCAAAGAAAGAAATCAGAGCCATAT
Organism: Papaver armeniacum; assembly: GCA_023531295.1. Lineage (NCBI taxonomy): Eukaryota > Viridiplantae > Streptophyta > Magnoliopsida > Ranunculales > Papaveraceae > Papaver > Papaver armeniacum. The sequence continues at coordinate 148,429 of JAJJWW010007798.1, read as the reverse complement.
CTGTGCATAGTCTAGAGTGTTTACATCTGAAGAGGTCGTTTCGAAGCAACAAACATGGATGTAAGCAGATTTTCCCTTCTATTGAAATGCTCAATTACCTTCTCTCCCGTACCCACTTTGGTACCATGAATTCGTACAGTAGCTCCAGTTTCCTGATATTGATTATTATGACAAGGAATTAATTCAAAGTCTTTTGTGGAGATTTTGATGAATTGCATTTGTTGAAAGAATATATAAATGAAAGCAGTTTAAAAAGAATCACCTCTTCCAAACGCTTTTGAGTATGGCTTCCAGGCCCTAATATCACGCCAATGAAATTGTATCCAGGGTAATGTGTGACCTGCACAAGTGCACAGAGAATAAAATATATATATATCACGCTTTCTAGTAAAAGTCAATCTTTTAAAAACCTGCTAAATTTGTTCAGAGAATAATCAATGTATAGATGAGTAAGAAAAAACACAGTATTGCCAGGAACCAAATCTCTGTAGTCGTCTGACAACAGAGATTATAGGTGTGTTTTCACTCATTAGTAGAATGATCTAGACAGTACAAATACCCTTAACAACATCTGTTTAACCTAAAAAGATGGTAATCTAACGGCTCTTGCAAATGCTAACAGCACCATAAACGATGACAAGAACAGTCCATTGATATAATCTTACACTTCTACTCTGCGCTTAAATATCAGCAAATACTTATATTGCTTTTGGCCACAAACTGGCGAAGCCAGCAAGGATTATCCTTTCAAAGAATGAAAAAGATCTATAGAAGAGCAGACTATGATAAGATAATAGAATGTAATAATCGGCGACTTACAGGAATAGGAATCTTGGTCTCCTTCAATAATGGTTTGTAATCCGGTGGAACCTTGTAACTCGGATTCAACTTTAGTATCTCCCCTGCAGGCAGAATGACAGATTATGTATTTAAGATTGAAAAAATATTAAAATTAAGGTCCGAGGACGGCTGCCAACTTACCAATAATCTCTTGTTGCTCCAATGCTAACATTTCAAGCTTCTGCATCTGCATTTGCAGGGAAAATGATTAGCCAAAAGGGAAAAAGAAAATGTAGACACTTAACTAATCACATACAACGGTCTCTACCTGGTCATCTTTTTGAGCCCTAGAAATTTCAGGATGTGGAGCATCTTTCAGTAGTTCTGTGCCTTTTTCATCTTCCTCCTCGAGAACTCCCGATTTCAACTGCCGTGCGATTTGGTCTACTCGAGTCTGCTCAAAATTTGTACCACCACATAGGCAGTAATATCACTTAATCACCTGGAAGTGCAGCTTCCATATGAGACTACACAAGGAAGCTACGATATTTTAGCACCCAAGCTGGGAAGGAAAATGCTCAATTGCTGAAGGTTGAGCAATTGACTTTTCTCCCTAACAGGAGCTAAAAATATCGTTGACCATTTCTAAAAGTTCCCATTTTTTAAAAGCTAAATTGATCAAAAATAGATGATACACTGAGAAAGACGTAACCATTTCAAAATAACGATCTATCTGAATAAAGAATACATAACGAAATTCCAATATGCACTAGTTGATAACGGGTTAACCTTGCAACTTGCAAGGAGTCTAGAGGATACCTGATATGCTAAAGCTCTTCCTTTCCGAACAGCAGCATCTTCTGAGAGATCATCACCCCATTTTGTTTTCCTTTTCATTTGTTTATTGTCCTCTACTTTGGCTGCATCTCGGGCTTCAGTCTTCCTAGGCCGGATGGCAGGAACCAGCGAACCTGCTAATTTATTCTTTGGTATAACAAATCCAGCCTTCTTTATGAACATGGAAACTTTAGGAGTACTAGCTGATGCTACAGATGAGGTGGCCATTACAGTTGTCTGCGCACGATGAGGCTCAACTGAAGATGCCTGGTCAATTTTCGTGGCCATATTGTTCCTAAAATGCCTTCTTACAATCGGAAAAAGATTTCACCCTCGAAAGCACTGGAAGAGTACGGAAACAATAAACCAAATGAGTGAAACCAGTCAAAACCCATGTTCCACTTTTTAGTAACCAAGTAAATTGAGGGACCAATGGAATTGAGAAAAAAAGAAACATCTGAAACAATGATATACTGAGCATATCTAAAGCCAACTGTTTAAAATGATGGGACTGATAAGAACTATCATCACATGCCTCCGGGTTTGAACAATTCTCATCTGCATTTTTACATTCTACCTAAATACCAATTATATGTCGGGTTTGCCACCAACTTAAACAATAATAAATTAAACCCATTAGATTTACATTGTAATGCTGACCCCTTACATCTTGAGCAATTAAAGTAAGCGGGGTTGTCAAACAATGATACATACATACTGTTAAACACCCACTTAACAGATCGGGGACTTTGAGTTGCTCTGAATAAAAATGTACTTCTAGGATCTCTTAAGCATTTATACAGACAATGTAGATTAAACACCGACTACTTTTCTCAAAACCCTAGTAGAGGCAAACTCTAATGTACAGAAATAATATGTAACTTAAAAGAAAAGGCAGTACTACCATGATGAAACTATGAATTTAAAATTGCTTAAAAACAATATCAATTCCATCAAAACATTGATTATGAAGAACAAGAAACAGTGTTTTAATGGAATCTTGAACTCAAAAAAAAAAAGTTTAAGAAACCCCTAAAACCTAACATTGATGCCATCCATAAAAAAACTGTAATAAATACAGAAGTAATTAAATCATTTCAACATCATCAACTTACAAAAAAAAAAAAAAATCTCTAAAAAGCGAGAGAAGAGTGAGTGATTGACGAAAAAAAAAAAAAAAGGGAGGTAAGCAGGAGAAAATACAAAGTATTACCTGAAAAGTTGAGAGAGTTGTGATTTTGGTTCTTCAGATTTGTGTTTGTGGTTTGGCTTCTTCAGCCTTGGTTGAGGGTTTTCAGAGAGACGACTGTTCCACTACTATGTTTCTTTTCTTCGATGGGGAACAGAAGAGACTTGATTTTCTAGTACTCCTTATTCCTTATGCTTACAAATCAAGATACCCCTCTTGTTTGTTAAAATTACAAATAACCCCTGCCGCCGTTCATTTCCGGTGGGAGCCAGATTACCGGCGGTAGATTTTTTGGTACACGAGGGAGATTTTTCATTATAGATGCTGCTGCTTTGTTGGGTTATCTTTTCTCGACAACCGGCTGTAATAACCAAAGTCAACACCCATAGCAGTACCACCACTACACATACGAATTAGCATCGGATTTTTTTTTCTTTCTTTTTTCTGGGATACTTTCATATTCTGCAGATGGGATGATCTGAAAGGAGATTAACCGAACTAAAAAATGTAGAACAACAAGTGACATTTTGGACTGGCATTTGGAGTAAGCAAGGGAGATATTCACACACAAGATATTACATTTCTTAGATATGACAATTGACATTTTTACCAGTCACAAATATAATAGGATAAAAACTTCATACTTTCTGTCTACAAATATTACAGAAGGAAGTTTGGAAATCTACAAGTGACGCGAGGATGGAGCTCCTCTTTTTTCATAAGGTGTAGCTGTGAAGGTAAGCCACCACAGATGACATGGAATGATCAAGCATTTGGACCTCCAAAAGCTGCAGAATATTGCTGGTCCTGGTATTGCAAGAGATGTTTGGATTCTTTGTTGCCTCCAATAATCTGAGATCATCTTCTTTCCAGGAACTCTGAAACCACGAGATGTAAAAGTTACAAAGACAGCAGTAAAACAAAAAAATGGAACTTAGCTGTTCCCTGATGAAAATATCAACGAGTTACGTAAACAAGTCATCCAAGAGTACAAGGAAAAGTCCGATTCCAATCTTTAATGGGAAAAACAGTCGAATTCTGTCTCAAGTTCTTCAAAAACCAGAATATCAATTATTGAGACAAATGATCAGTACTTAAGTTCTGCATGATTATTTGTGGGTGCACCGTACATATAATATGGACCTAGTTTGATCCTAGTTCTAGGTTAACTGCTGAAGCTCTATATTTTGACTTGGATCACACAAAACCATGAACACAAGCATCTTCATCTCAGAGAATAAGCAACATACAGTAATGACAGTTGGAACTAAACTAATGTTACAAATAAAACCACCTACAAATGACGTTTTTGCAGTTACAGCAAAGCCGAGAATGGATAATAGAACCAACATAAGATGAAAGATCAGTGCCAAACAAAACCCTCACTGGAGCAATTGTTTTCTAAGAATGCAAAAAACACTTACACTTGAAGAAAAAACTTCAACTTTATATGATGCCTGTGTTGTTGTTGAACTTCTTTGGTTCTTCTAACATTTATGGGTTTCTTCTAACAATTTGATGAAGTTGGATAACACAATAGTGTCGTTACTGGCGTCTCTCTCCAACAACCATTTCTCCTCAAGCTGAACATCCACATCCCTAAACAATATTGCATAACCACAACAATAAGTACTTTGCACATAAGCAAGAAACGTAACCTATAATAAAAAAATATGTTAGACCAGGCATTGAGGAAATGGAGTTGGTAGGTATGAAGTAAACCTCCTTAGACTAAGAACTTCATAATTCTTCCGCAGGTAGTCAGCATGATTTGTGAGAGCATCTTGAGCATATGGTTTGCCTACAGTTCTGACTGCAGCTGCATTTAGTAGATTTTCTAATGAGCCGTGCTTTTTCAACAGCTTAAGGGCTGTCTTTCTACCAAAACCAGGGGCTAAATGTTGAATCCCAGGAACACCGTCAACCTCATCACCCATAATACATCCTGCAAAAAATCATGCAACTAAAACCCAGTAAATGATAAGCGAAAGTTATCGAGTGTCCTGACAAGCTGTGTGGTATGATCTTCTAAAACTTTTAAGTTATCTTCCTAAGCTTAACAATGAAAATATTCAAACAATGATAGCATGTGATCGTGATCAACGACCAGAAGGTGAAAGTATAACACAAATGCCAAAAGTACAATCACATGATGAGATACAAAGATAGTGTGACTTGCAGACACAAATTATGCAACAACGAGTGGAAAGTAATGCAAGCATTTCTCTGAGAGGATCATTGCATACCAAGTGCCGCATCTACAGTTGTACATGCACAATACAGCATGAACCAAGAGAATCTCTCGTTTCCAAGGCCACATTTTTTTATGGAAAGAGAGTGCTCCACAGGCTTCCGTGTAAAAATCAGCTAAATATTTTGAAGACAGCATTGCTAATAATGCAGTACTGTGATAAAGAAAACACTATCCATGTGTAGGTCTTTGCAATTTTAATGAGGAAAGTAAATGTCAGATATGTAGACGAATTCAGCAATGCAAGTTTTACTACCAAAGAATATTCTTGAGAAAAGGCTCTACCAAGGTGCGAAAAGATAAATAATATGGAGGAGTAACAGAAGTCATATGATACCACAAACACCATCCCAATGGGTAATTTTTGCAATTTTAATGAAGATAATAAAGGTAGTGTCAGACTGTTGCAGGGGCTCTTTATGTTGGTTACTTATAAATGGGATTTACTAGTTTCCATTCTATAGAAGAGCGTCCAGTTCCTTTATTCGTAATATTTTATTTTCTTAGGGTTTTGTATTCTAGTATATGAGTAGTTCTTAAGAGTCTGTTTTTGGTAGACTTTTCTTATTTTGATTTAACTTATAATCAACAGTGCTAGGTATTAACTTCAGACTCGATTGTCTATGTTCTTTGGTTCCTACTTTGTGTTCTACTAGTTTATACGAGTATCTGTTAAACTGATCATAGACATAGAAAAGAATTCGGTAATGCTACTCTAACTGCTACGCATATGAGACACAATGCTCTTGGTAAAAGGAGTAAGATGTAAAGTATAGTGATGCTGCTAAATACGAGCATTATCAACAACAAATCACGGATAACCAGAAGTTTTTGTTGAGTATTTTAATCTCCCAAACATGGCGACAATTCTTTTTTCTACTGTATATTTGTTCAATCCAGTGAAAGTTCAATCTTGTAGCACATCATGGTTCATTCAAGTTCACTTATCAATCCAATAAACAGCTTCTAACTCCCATATCTAGTTCTAGAGTTGTTCATCAAACAATTCTCGAAGGTCTAGTTTCATTTGCTTAGGACTTAGGAAATGGCTGGGTGCAATAAATAACTACCATTAAAAAACATTTGGTTCCAGTGGTTACTAAGTTTCATCAGTTAACAACTGCATCAAATTCAATTTGCACTTTTTCTGCTTATGAGGATCTTAATAAGTTTTGCAAAATAACATTTCTGAAAGTGGAGAGCTAGTGGAAGAGTATCTTACGCAGACTTAAATCAGAGCTTGGATCACAATCATACTGAGCCATATAATGCTTCAATGTGTAAAACGACCAGCGGCCGAATTCTGGCATGGGCATGACAATTTGCACTTCTTCGGATATTAACTGTTTAAAATCTTTATCTGGAGAACCTATAACAACCCGAAACCCTTTCTGTAGAACTTTCTCAACAAGCGTAGCAACAACATCATCTGCTTCATAGCCTTCGATCTTTAGCACCTGCATTGGTTTACAACTTCAATATTCAAACTTTTGGAATAAAAATCAACAAGTTGCAGCAGAACCCTGATCGAAATAACTTGTACATCAAGAAGAACTTTTCACTTACTGGCACATTGCATTTCTGTAGGACCTCCGTAATGACATGCCGTGAATCTCTCCCAGGATCTGCAACCCTCGAATAACGTTTTGTCGTTGATAAATGTTTAGAGAATTTTCTCCTATGAGCTTTATATGAAGGTAGTAAAACTCTGCGGAATTCATTTGCTCTGTCACCATCAAGAACCTGAAGTAGGATATGCAGTTAAGGTAAGGCAAAGATAACTCCAATGAGAGCAGAAATTACCGAGTGAAATACTTGAGGAAAATATCTCAATCGATCTGGACACACAGTGATGCCAAAGAACTTAACTTAAGAAATGTTCCCACATTCCATCTCGGTGTTAATAATGCTGAAATCAGACATTAATAATATGTATATGATCTAACATGGGCATCAGATATTCATGAATTTGCGTAACCAGAAATGGAAAAGCTGTTGAATAAATGTGAAAAATGAGAATATTGAATTACAAAGAAAAGGTATATTCAAGTTTCAAAATCTGGAGGTTCATATCTTATGGGGTACAATTTTTACAAAGATAAATAAGAGAACAATGAAACCAGATAGAATGAAGGGGAAAGAGTACTTACAGCAATGACAGGACTACGATGGCTGACTTGGGAGAAGAAAAGAGAAATCCAATGAGCAAATGATTGTAAACTGGGTGTACTTCCTTTATAACAAAGAGGATTCACATCTAAGAAGAAAACCCTCTGTTGCTTGCTGCTGGTATTAGTATTCGGTAGTAATTGCCCACAACTTGTTTGGTTTTGTGACGAAGTGGAGAATGTAGAAGAAGAAGAGGAGGAATTGAGTCTTCTTGTAGTAGTAATTGTAGTTCTATTTGGGCATGGCAAAGAAACAGATGGGATGGAAGTAAATGAAGGAGAATGGTTTATATTTTTGTGAAGATGGGCGACAATGGTTGCTCCTCCTACTGTTGCCACTTCTACTACCATCTTCGTAATTCCTACGCGGAACCAAAAAAGAAAGAAAGAAATACAAAAGTTCGGTTTTCCGGTTTGGGACTTTTCTTTCGTTTTCTTTATCTTTACTGGGCCAGATAAGGCTATACAAAGATCGGCCCTTTTTTCTTTTTTCGAAGCTTGTTGTTGTGTTTTCTCTTTACAGCTACAAGTCATTACAGGTGAGATGAGACGAGGTGCCGTGAGGTTAGCGGGACCTAGACAAGACAAATCTATCACAACAACCAATTTAACGGTCACAGTTATCTGTCATGAGTCATGACCATGAGCACCAATATGGAATGAATTTTTTTCCTTTTTTTGTTTCTTTTTGGCTAGAAAGAAAGGTATATATATTTATTATTTATTTATATATTGATATAGTGGGAAGTAGAAATTAACGTTTAATCCCAAATTTAGTGGCTTTAGACTATCTAGTCACCCGTGTCACAACCAAAGCCTCTTTGGTTATAAATTTTTCCTTCCATCGGAGGTCCAAATGTAAATTATAAGTGAACCACATATAATTTTCATTGATAATTACTATTTACAATCGTTAGTCCATTTCTAAACGATTCAATCAAATTGCATTTTTTTGATGACAAAAGATAACCCTCAATTTGGTGGGAGTGGTGGTGACAGCTTTGTCTATGTAAATGGGTTTTGTTTACTCAATCTAAAAAGAGTTATAAAATATTTGATTTGGGTAGATGAGATGGGATTTAGGGAAAATGGGGTTGGGAAATAGGTAAAACCTTTATTATTTATTGATTGATATAGTGGGAAGTAGAAATTAACGTTTAATCCCAAATTTAGTGGGCTTTATTTCTTCTCTCTTCATCGATGAGTTTCCAAATTGCAAAAAAGTAACGAAATAGGTTTCGTCGAGAGAAAAATGTTACACAAAATCTCAACAAATTTTCATATGAATCAAGCGATTAGAATTCGCCAATTAATTTTAAGAAAACATATATCCATTCAATCTCCATCTTCAAAACCAAAGTCTTAGTATCAATCAAAGAAATCAATCCGACATCATCGACATATGTTCTTGAAGAATTAGCTTGAAATTGATGTGGAAGGAGATGAAATCACCATAAATCATAAGATTCATCAACAAAAACGTTTAGGGACAAGAATTAGTCATCATCGATTAGGTTTCATGCTTCTCCATCTTTGAGTCCTCATTTTAATGGATATGATTGTAGACAGATTTTCCGATGAAATTCAAAGGTATAATAAAACGAGCATTCTTTTTGATACATTAGCTCTTGTAATTATTCCTTTCAATTTTGATTTTCTTCATATGATTTGTTAATTCTATTTTAGATTTTTAGGGTTTGAAATTTGGTAGGTATGGATACTTTAGTGCTTATGCGGATTAAATGTTTGTGTTTTTGTGGTTAGGAAATTAGAGAAACAAGGTTCAGTGATTATTTTGGAATAATGATTTACATGGACAAGGATTTGAGATTCACGATTTCATGGAGCTCTCATGTTCAATGAAGGTTCTTCTTCTTCATTGATTAGACTACCTGAACGAAGGAAAGCGTATATAGTAAACATCTCAAAACATATTGGTAAGAAATCAAGAGAGCAATTTGAAATGAGAATTAAGAATCAATATCAGGTTATTAAAGTATCACCATATGAATTACAAAAAAATATTTTTTGTTGAAGAGACAGCGTCTGTCTGGTTCTCAGTTTGAACTTCAGTTTGATACTATGACTCGTTTGCTTAAATGGGTAAGCCCTTATATCTAAATCTTTATTTTCGGATTTATGCCTTAATTAAATTTGTTCTTACTGTTATTCTGCATTACTTAAATCATGATTTGTTTGTGTATGGTTCATATTCTAGGGTATAATTAAGATTTTTTAACTAGTAAAGATGAGATTTAGGCTATTGGACTAGTCAAAGCGGACACACTTACTTTAGAGTAATTCAACCAAGAATTATTAGTCTAGAATCTCTAGTCTCTTTGCCTCCCATTAAATAGCTAGAATCAGTAACTTGTGTGGAAACCAAAGTAGGATTTTAATGTTCAAAGTCTTGATTGAGGCTTTAATTAATTTACTGGGATAGTTCTGGAAGCTACTTAGAACCTTAGATTATTGGTTTTTCTTGCTATTAGTAATAACAAATTTTAAGCAAAGTTTCTGAAGGGATTAACCAGAGTTGAATTACTTTGAACTGGATGATAACCTCATGTTCATTTCGTTACCCATTGAGCTTTAAAATCTGGTGAAAGTATAAGAACTTAGACTCGGTTATTCAGGAAAAAACCATGATTTTTTTTCTCGTATTATGAATCTGAGTACATTTCCGTTAGTTTTAAGTAATTTATCTCAAATTGAATTGGTGTAGAAATATGTCAACTAGTGTTGTTGCGATAAATATTGAACATGATCAGAATTTGGTTTCATTGATATGTACTGGTTGACACCTGGACTACGGGAATTATTTTTTGGGTTCCACCATTTAAGGCCGCGGCGCAGAATGAGTCATTTAAAAGGTATTGATTAAGTATCTCCACTCTTCTGTTTGTTTCTTTAATTTTGCATCTTGATTTTTTTTGTTTGTTTGTTGATAAACGATGCATAATCATATGAAAGCAAGCCACTTTCCTATTTACTCAAACTAGAAGTTGTCGAAGTGTGTTGCGTATGTGCACATAGTTGTACACATGCTGGATATTAATGTGTACATCCTTATACACATGTTGATTGTTAATGTGTACAAAAATTGTTAATGTGTACAAAAATTATTAATGTGTACACATGCTGAATATTAATGTGTACATAATTATACACATGTTGATTGTTAATGTGTACATAATTGTATACCTGTTTATTGTTAACTTGTACATAGTTGTACACATTAGCAATTCTTGATCTTTTTTCTTTTTTTTTTAGGTCCTTTAGATATAATTATCTATTTATATTTTGATTTTGTATACTTGGTTGGAAGTGTTCATTTGTTGCATACACTGAAATCGGTTCTAGTTTCAACTAGCCGCATTAGGCTTTGTCAGAACTGACGAATTTTAAAATCACCCCTTCTTGTTGAAGTTGTTTACGACAGTACGGCAACTCCTCTATTTACAGCCAATCTCAGCTATTTTTTGAAGAGTAGCCTTCTTTCTTACTTTGTTTGTGTTCGTTTAATGGGCTAGACTCCTGCTAATATTACTTTGATGTATATAAGATGTTGTATTTGCATGTTGCAGGTCTGTGGATTTTGTCTATCCACATCTAGTTTTGCATAAAATCCATATTCTTATAGTTGATAGTAAGGTTAGCTAACTTAGATTAGACTTAGTTATGCTATCCGCCAATTGGTGTATTTTCATTGGGGGAGAGCCAACTGGTGTAGACTTGTTGGTGAGACTGCACTTTCTAAAATATAGGTGCATTTTCTTGTACACTATTTGTATGCGGTGCACGTAAAAGTGCACTGTTTTTATTGTGCTTGTTATACAAGGTGTATATGCTTGTACACCAGTTGTATGCAATGCACTATATCTTATTTACTTTGTGGTTCTTATCCAAGGATCACATTCGGTTCCAATGAGAAGCATTACATGGAAACTAGTGTGTAAAAATTAGTGCACATGTGACAAAATGACTCCATAAACTTATACTTGAAGGGATGATTTCTAAAAATCAAAGTGTTGATATATCTCTTTTTTTCATGACAGACTACAACAAGATAGAGTATGCAGTTTCAATGCTTAATCATTGGAGGAGGGCCAACTGGTAAGCTTGATGTTCATTGGGGGAGGGCCAACTGGTGTAGACTTGTTGGTGAGCTGGCAGTTTCTAAAATATAGGTGTATTTTCTTGTACAATCTGTTGTTAACCGTACTTGGCTATAAAATGTCGTCTTATATGGCCAAGGATAGGAAAATGCTGTGAGGGTTTCTATCCTCCCTTGGAGAGAAAAAATAATTACATTTTCATATGGTCAAGCTCTTGGGAAACTAGATATTGGTCATTTTAATCAACCATTCTATTTTGTTCTTATAGTTTGAGCTATTTTTTTACATCCACTGCCAGGTACCAGATTGGACTCTGTTTTATTGGTGGTGCGTGGATGTTGTTGATGCTCACTCAAATTATTTTTGAGTAAGTCCAAATTCAAGCTCCAAACAGTAATTCCAAATTCAAGGTCCAATTATTCTTGTATTTTTATTTTTGGCTTGCATGCGAAAGGTAGAAGCATAAGCCGCCACTCCACTCGCCGGCAATATGCATATGTTTGCTTTTCAATTTTGTGTTTAATAAGCAAACTGCAAACCCTCTAGGAAATGAAACTATCAACAAATGAATGACAAAATACACAAGGATGCAAATTTATTATGTATATTTAGTTGACTGGTAGAAAAGACGGATGGTTGGCACCTTGCTTCTTACTTTCCCACATTCTAGATTTTCTTTGCGCAAGCTGCTTATTGCTACTGTAAATAAAGAAATAGACCGAGGGCGAGGACCAATGCTTGAGATTTAATATATAAAATTTATATATGGGAAGTGGAGTTCCCATCTCTTTCGATAAAAGTGTACCAAATAGAGCTCCAATGGCAGATAAGTTTTCTGATTTAGCATATGATGGGTTGGATTTCCAATGTGTGCACAAAGTTGTACACTAGTCATAAATGTGCACATAGTTCCAACGGTTGATGACAGTTCAGAAGCTTGGCGAGAAGGTGAATATAGTACACATATTCTGGCTTCCATCTATTGTGTTTGTGTTATGTTTGTGTTATGTTGCTGAATACTATTCTTGTTGATATGCTGTTGTGGAACCAGCTACTCATACTTGTTTAAATTTTGATGTACTTTCTTCACATAGGGGTGCTAATAATATTGGGATATTTCATTGGCAGTCGACAACGACACAATCAAGTTAGCAACGGAATGGCGAGAAGGTGAATATAGTACACATATTTTGTCTTCCATCAACTGTGTTTGTGTTATGCTGCTGAGTACTATTCTTGTTAATGTGATGTTGTGAAACCAGCTACTCATAATTGTTTAAATTTTGATGTACTTTCTACATAGAGGGGTGCCGATAATATTGGAAATATTTCATTGGCAGTCTACCGCGACAGAATTAAGTTAGCAAGGGAATGGAAAGACATGCTAGGCACCTTGTTTTGTCTTTGGATTTTCTGGATTTTAATAAATGTGTACATGTTTGTACACCAATGTAAACTAAGATTTTTAAAATATGAGAATTATATAGTCATATGGGTACTCTTTTTGTAGCTCTCGAAAAGAGCTTTCCGAATATATAAAGTTTCCGAATTTTGGACAAACGGTTTGAAAGATAAATACTTTTTTTATTATTTTTATGTTATTTAAAGTTGTTGACATCATCATGAGTCACTTTGGACTGAATTGTAAATATTTGGATTAAATTGTAAATCAGGAAGGTTATATGTGTATTTTCCCTATTTTAAATACTTTTTGGACTAAATTGTACCTAGTTAACTCGAGATGGACTAATCCGTACTATTTGACGCGTTTTTGGACTAAACCGTTTTTTCCCCTAGTGGGAATTACATCAGAGCTAGGTTAAATTGGTGATTTGTGTCCAACCATTCACCTGAAACATTGAATTTTCTACTATATTTAGTTGTTATACTAGCCAGCCCATTAAAAATCCTACTAGCATACTATGTTCTTGCATAATCAAAATCACTAAGGAGAAAGGGACGATCTTCTAATATAGAATGATTGAGCCAGCTAATCTGGTCAATACTAATATTAATAAAAGAAATAGCTTTCTTAGCAGCATTTCTCAGACAAATATTGTTGTAGCATCTAGCTTTAGCCCACTTCACATCTTCAAGTAGCGTAAAGCATTCAGATTCTTCAAGATTCAAGGCTTGTCCTCATATTGTCCTGAAATGAAAAAATTATCTTTCACAAGAAGTGATATACCAAACTCACTCTCATATTAGTAGCATGAAATTGTGTTTCATAGCGCGATTGGATACAAAAATTAGAAATCAGAAGTAAAGATATTTTGCTTCACAGAAAGATGATTTTTCTGGTTTGATATTGTCATGTAAAAACTAGGAGGCCTTTTGCTCTACGAATCGGGCGACTATAATGAGTCAACTCGGTGTCTAAATTTTCTAAATTTTTTTTTTCATTTTCATGAATTATAATCTCTTTTTATGCAGTTTTCATAGGCTTCTCTAATCCATATTCACTCTCTGATTATGTTTTTCTTTATCTAATCACTTTCCCAGTAATTCTCTTAACATCTCTTATTTAAACATTTGTATTATTTGTTTAACAATGGATTTCTAACTTTTCTCGTGTTCTCCATAATGTGCTTGCGGTTTGGATTATCTCCTATGGCGTTTGCATTTACGTTTGTTGTTGTGTTTATTGCGTTTGCTGAGAAGTTTGCTAATCGTTTGAAAGCTGGCCTTGTATGTTATGATTGTCTCTGGTTTGCTATGGAAGAAGATGAAGAATCGGTACAGTTCACTGAGTCATTCTCCTCCTAGATCCCGTTATCTGAAAAAATTCAAAAAAAATCAACATCTGTAATTCATGTCGTAGTCAACATGTCTATTTCCCTTTTTTTTTTTTGGTTTGGTTAATTGACAGCTGCAACTCTTTCCATATACCTAAATCTAGTCAACTTATTTGCTACCATATTTCTTGCCAACAATAGAACCAAAGTATATCCCATAATTATAGTGCTTACCATATACCCATTTGTTCCCAAGATTTGTATAGTTATAATATACACTTTGAGCGCAAAAAACATAAACCCTAGAAAACTCAGAAAAGGAAAAATGGAAGGAGAAGATGCAAGCCAAGTTAGTGATCTTGTTAACAAGTTCAAGCAAACAGTGCGCTGGATTTAGGGAACACTAATGAAGTTGTGGTTGTTCAATCAGAAAACAATCAGGAGAATGGAGAGGAAGGCAAATGGGAAGCCAGTGCCATTGGTAAAGTTATCACTGAAGGAAAAATGAGTTATGACATGGTTGAAAAATACATCAAGTTCACTTGGCCCTTCATTTCTGCTGAAGAAGTCAAAATAGTGGAGGTAGATCCTAACACAATGATCTTTAAATTTAGTGAATGGAATCTCTTGAATAAGGTTATAGATGAGAGGCCATGGAGTATCAATAAGCAGCCGCTGGTAGTACATGACTATATTCCTGATATGATCTATACAGAAAAACATTGGGGCTTTCAACTCTTTTGGATTCAGCTAAAATACTTACTTCCAGAACATATGAACACTACAGCTGTTATCAAAATTGGTAGTATCATGGGGGATGTTGTTAAGATTCAACCAGAAGATGCAGTTTCAGTTAATGGAGTTCCAGTGAAGATCTGTGTAAATATAAACCTAACTAATCTATTAAGGAGAGGGGTTAAAGCTATAACTAAATTCTTCTATGAAAGGCAGCCAGCTGGTATTTGCAGTGAGTGCTATGTTATTAAACATTGCAAAGTTGCATGTAAAGATGCAGCAATCTTCTTGGCAAAGGCTCATGAGAAACCTTATTACTTTGGCAATACTAATAGCTTAAGGAAAACAATTTCAACAGTTGCAACTAGTTCAACTCCATCAACTAAAACCACTCAGAAGAAATTTACAAAGAACACCGTTTTCATTCCTCCAAAAGACGGTCAAATCATCAACATGAACTTTCTTCTCAAGAATGTTGGAGAAACTGAAGATAATGAAGATACTAGGCTTGGTATAAGACATAGGCTCTCTAAAGACTCTTCTGTAGGAATCAATGGTAATGAAGATAGTTCCATTAGCAATTCCACTGACATAATTGCAGACAACCAATCTTCTCAAAAATACACAACTAGAGATATCCAAACTAAAGCTGCACACAAGGAGACTCAGGTAACTCTTTCATTGTTTCTCTTTCTTTATTATATTCTTTTGTTTGTTTTTCTCTTTTTGCTCTGGTTTTTCTATATTTGTTGTGTCTTCATAACCAACATTTTTAACTCTTGTTTTGTCAAATATTATTGTTTTCTTATGTGGCTTCTAGTTTATTTTCATCTTTTCAGCATGAAGATAGTTTATTGGAATGTTCAAGGCCTTAAAAATATCAATACTAGGGATCACCTAAAAGATATTATTAGAACTCATAACCCTGACATCATTTTCCTTTGTGAAACTAAACTTAGTGAAGCAAAAATGAAACCATTAGTAGTTGCCTATCACTTCCAAAATGTTAAATACTTTTCTTCAGTTGGTCTGTCTGAAGGCTTAATCATTATGCAGAAAAATGGGTTTTCTTGTGAATTTCTCGGTGGTGAAAATAACATGATTCATCTTCTTATTCAAGATGATCCAAGCCAACTAGAGTGGCTCTTAACTTGTATGTATGGTTTTGGAAAAGGTAATAAAAAGAAAGAGTAATGAGAATTTATCAATGAGACAGGTAAGAATATTGTTAGTCCTTGGTGCCTAATAAGAGATCTTAATAATATTATCTTTTGGATTCTTCTGGTACTTCTTCTTCTTCTTGTGATGGTTGTTAATTATATTCTTCAAGATATTGGTCTAGAAGATATTGGTTTTTCAGGTCATGAGCATACTCGGGCTAGCAATAATTTGGGTACAGGTAAAAAAGATCTAGAATAGATATGGCAGTAGTTAATGCTGGCTGGCAAACATGTTTCAACAATTCTAAACTCCTTTATCTCACTCAAATGGGAAGTGATCACGCCCTATAATGCTCATCACAAATTACAACCAACCAAAATTGTGGAAACCTTTCAAGTTTTTCCAAACCTGACTCAATGATAGAAGATGTGTTGTAGAAATTGCCAAAGCTTGGGGCACACATGTTCATGGCTCTGCTGCTTTCAAACTTACCAAAAGACCGCAACTGACAAGGATTACTCTCTCCAAATGGAATAAACTACATTTTTGGGATATCAATCTCAATGTAGATTCTCTTCAGCAACAACTGTTAGATGTTCAAGCTCTTCCTTATTCTCAAGAAAATACTTCTAAAGCTTTTCAAATTAATGAATAACTTCAAAAATGGCATCATATACAACATGAGTTCAACAAGAAAAAGTATAAGGATAATTTCATCAAAGATATGGATAACAACACCAAATATTTTCATACTCTTAAGTCTTACCAAAAGAAAAAGAGCAAGGAATAACATTGATACTCTCAAAGACAGGAATGGTAATTGGGATCATTCTATAGATCAAGTTGCAGCACTCCTCGCTGATAATTTTATAGATATAAGTTCTTCAACAAATCCTCATATTGAAGCAAAACTCTATAATCATCTGCCAACAATTATTACCGAGGAAGATAATAGAATGCTTGTTGCCATTCCCTCTAATGAAGAAATTCTTAGTACTTTAAAAAGCATGGAAAGTTGGTCTGCTCCAGGTCCTGAAGGTTTTCAAGAAGGTTTTTACAAATCTCAGTGGAGTTTAGTTGGTGAAGATGTATGTGATATGGTAAAACATTTCTTTACTTCTAAACACATTCTAAAATCACTTAACAAGACCTATATCTCATTGATTCCCAAGACCAAAAAACCTACTTCTCCAACTGATTTTAGACCCATCAGTCTATGTAATACTTCTTACAAGATTGTCTCTAAAATTCTTGTTAAGAGAATGAAGCCTCTAATGGAAAGGATTGTCTCTCCTTATCAAGCAACATATGTCTCTGGTAGATTGATTAATGATAATACAATTAATGCTCATGAACTGATCCATTCCATGAAGAGAAAAAAAAAGGTGAAGGAGGTTGGTTGGTTCTCAAGGTTGATATGTCCAAGGCTTTTGACAGACTTGAATGGACTTTAATTTTCAAAGTTATGGAAAGCTTTGGATTTTGTGAGGATTGGATTAATCTTATTCAATAATGCATCAGTACTACCTGATGTGATCTCAATAATGTTGTAGTAAATAGGTTCGTTGAGACTTGTGAAAGCAATAGATTTTAGACTTATAAAACTTAAAAATAAAGAAAACTTAACTCAAATTTGATTTCAAGATATTAGGAATAACCAAGACACTGATTCCACTATTACACATGAATAAATTATGGTAAATAATCCAAAACTCTAATTATCTTTTAAATCCCTTATTTCTTAATTCACATATAATCAGGCAAATTCTCAAAAATTAATTGTATCCCCTAAGCATAGATTATCTAAACAAAGCATAACCTATCTAATTGAATCACAACTAATGAAGAAAATTTTGCAAACAATTAAAAACTCTTGAAAAGCAGTGATTGAGTGAATTATAAATTAGAGAAAATAAATAATTACCAATTATTCATGCGTAAATAGCTTCCTCATTGCCTTGGTTGTAAGAGAATTAGCCGCTCATCATGTTGGAAACACGCTCAAAAATCATTTTTATTGCTCAAAGGGTGTTTACAAAGATGAAAAGGGAGAAGAAATTATAAAACCGGGTTTGTAACAGTTTTATTTGTTACAAATCGAATCATTCTGAGAACGATAGAAACTAACTCGTCGTAGTCACCGTAGCATATAAGACTGCCTCTTCAAAACCATCGCATTCACTGTAGCGAAAACGACTATCACTGTGCGTCTAATGTTCTTGGTGTTCTTGGTAGCAGCAGAAAATGGTGTATCGCTGCAACTTGAGTTTCTCGACTCTGTGATGTTCTAAATTCTCCCCAAGCTCTCTCTGTTCGCTCTACCACTCCTCTGAACCTTATATAGCCTCCCAGAACCGAGAATAATCCTCTGTAACTCCAAATAATCTTCCATTACTCGGCATTGAAAGAAAAATATTCTCGGAATATTTTCTTCCTTGATTTAATTCTTCACGCGCTGAAATGATGCATAAACATTCCAAGCATGATTTTACACGTTGTAGGAGTGATCCAACACGCTTTAGACACAACAAATCTTTCCAAAACACTTGCAATCCCGTGAAATAATTCTCCCATGCACGGACTGCCCTGTTTTCTTCTCACAGAAATTCCAGCAAAACTGGATCGAATTTAACACCTCTACCATCTCTGTCTAGCCCATATAAACATACCCAATCAATTCCAGCCTTTTAGTCTCCTTCTATCATGCCCAAAACACGAACCCTAAATTCTTCCCGGTGGCTGCAAAAGTTCCCGCCAAAACTGAAATTTGAATGGAGAAGATGGTGTCCCCATAACCAAACCGGGGGTGCGAATAGCAGGTGCCCAACTGAGGTGCCCCTTATCCAAAGTGAGGGTGCCTTTAGTACTTTTCTCCGGGGGTCCAGATAGCACTTTTTTAGCAACTTTTTCCACACAAGTGTATACCTCCAAAAACACCTACACAAACATAAAAACACCATAATAAGTACAAAATCAAGCACTAACAAAAGAGACACTGAGGACAATTCAGACACAAAAATGTGTCTATCACTACCTATCTCTCAGTTCTTCTCAATGGCTCTCCTTGTACAGATTTTCATCCTTTCAGGGGCATCAGACAAGGTGACCCATTGTATCCTTGCTTATTTATCTTGGCCATGGAATGGTTGTCAAGAACTTTTTCTTGTGCTCAGCTGGCTAAGGAAATACCAGGTATCAAAGCAGCTAGAGGTGCCCCCCTATCAATCACTTACTCTTTGCAGATGATTGCCTTGTTTTCACTCATGCTAATTTAACCAGTGTGACTAATCTCTTACAAGTTTTTTAAGATTTTAGTTCACAATCTGGTCAGGTCATTAATTTTGACAAATCCTCCATTTTATTCAGTAATAACTTGGATTCTTCCACCTGTGATATTCTTAGTCACATTCTAGGTGTTAAACATATGAGTGAAAATGAGAAGTACCTTGGTTCACCCCTTCTCATAGGAACATCAAAAGTTAACTCTTTTGTTGAAGTTAATACTGCTTTTGAAAGAAGGTTATCTACATGGCAAGGAAGTATTATGTGTCAAGCTGGAAGAGGTATTATGGTTAAAGTTGTGCTCAATTTTGTTCTTATGTATCAAATGAGTTCTTTCAAGATTCCTAAAAAGCTCATCAAAAAATTGGATACGCAAAGGAAATTCTTCTGGGGTTATAAAAATATTAGGCAACAATCCTGTAGCTTGGCAAGACTTGTGCATTCCTAAGGAATTTGGGGGTCTTGCTTTCAGAGATCTTGAAGCTTTGAATCATGCTCTCCTTACTAAGATGGCTTGGAGAATCTGCAATAATTATGATCTTCTCTATGCAAGAATCTTAAAAGCCAAATATCACAAGAATGAGGATTTTCTACATATCAGTCAACAAAAGAGTTGTACTTCTTGGATATGGAGGGGTGTTGAAATGGGACTTATAACTCTGCAACAAAGTGTCTGTATGCAAGTAAACAATGGCAGGAAAACAAGAATATGGGCTGATAAATGGATCATTAACCTAGATGTGGTTCCTGTCCCTGTATCTGATAGTCATCTGAACTACACTTTTGTGAGTGAGTTGTTGATTCCCAATACTTCGTCCTGGAACATCAATCTGTTGCAAGAACTCTTCAATTCTGAAGTGGTTAGTCATAATTGCAGAATGCATATCAACCCTACTGAAGAAGATATAGTCAGATGGAGACATACTAAGGATGGTATGTTCACTGTTAAGAGTGATTACAATAAACTAATGAAACCTAGAGTCACTCAACAAATTGATACCAACAGTGTGCCTAAAGAAGTCTGGAAATCTTTGTGGAAAATGAAGGTTCCACATAGGGTCAAGCTTTTCATATGGAAGTGCCTCAAAGATGCAGTTCAAACAGGAGATAAAATTGCCCACTTTAATAGCAGATTTCAATCACACTGCATCATATGTGATTCTTCTGAGGAATCACTCTTTCATCTTCTTGTCAGTTGTAGATTTGCAAGAGTGGTCTGGAGAGAGCTCAATATTAATATTGAGCAAGTGGCAGTAAATTTTAACAGCATTAAGGACTGGATTATAACATGGTTTACTTCTCCAATATTGCTTGACTTGAAGATCAACATCATTGAAGAATGACTGTAATGGTTGGATGTTGGATCATTTGGAAGGAACGATGTGAACACATCTTCCAGGACAAAACACTGAATCCAATTTCAGCTGTTACTCGTATTAGATTTCACTTGAAGAATTTCTCTTTATCTACTCAAGCTCCAACAGTTGACTCTCTTAGGCTTAGTATAGTTGATAATAGTCCCATTGAATTAGCTTCAGTTTATGTTGATGTTTCATTTGATCACCTGACTAACTCTATAGGCACTGGTATGGTGTTGTTTTCCATTGCAGGTACCCAGTTTGCAGTCAAAGGATCATATGCAGACGGAGTAATTGATCCAGAGGAAGGGGAATGCATGGAAGTGCTGGAGGCGTTAAACTGGATTAAGGAGCAAAACATTCTAGAGATTCATCTCAAAGATGATGCTGAAGTTGTTGTGTAGTCCATAACACTGACACTCTACAAGTCAGATGGGAAAACAATCATCTCATTAGGAGTATTAAGAGTTTAATGAATTCTTTTAAATTTTGTAAAATCTCTCATGTTAGAAGAGATTACAATAATGTCGTTGATCTGATTTCAAAGCGAGTTAAAAGAGATAACCTCACTCTAGGATTTCTCTCCATGGGTCAAGTCTGTTTTACAAAGGCACTCTGTGCCTGAAACCTTTTAATTAATAAAATTTTCAGTTTATCTAAAAAAAAAATGATTTTTCTGCTTGCGAAATTCGTGCTGAAATTTTACGCTCAAACTAATATTTAACTCGAAAAATTACTTGTGGATATGTATCCACACACGTAGAGGTGTAAATTGGGACGGGCCAACACGTTTATAGCACAACACAACACGTTAAAATTCGAGCACAGCACGGCACAACACGGGCACAACACGTTTGTTTAATGTGTTGTGCTATGCCAGACAAATAGGCACATCAGCACGGCACAGCACGCGACACAGCACATCACGATACGCGAAGAAAGCACGCCATGTCATGCGTAAAATACTACACAATACATCACATTGGAAGCATATTTCACAAAAGAATCATTATTTTAGCCAATTTCTGACATTTTATTTTCGTTATGCTAATTTATTTTTGTAATAATACATGTACTAACTAAAATATCTCGAAAATATTTATTTTGAACTCTATATTTATAGTGAATAGGTTAGCTTGCAAAACATAAAATAAATGTGCTAGCACAGCACAACACGTCACATCACGTTTATTTTTCCTCGACAACAACACAAAGACGACACGCCATTTAAGACACAAAGACAAAGACGTCAATCTTCTGCACAACCTGCCCAACACGCAAAGACGCTAAGCACGTGACTTCGTGGGCGGGGTTGTGCCGGGCCGGCACGTTTTACACTTCTACACACGCTACCAAACAATGTTTGGGGCGTAGTCGTAGTCGTAGACTCGTGAATTTGATCATGATTGCAAGTGTTCGGGAGACCAAATCAGTCACCTATCGTTGACCCGTGTCTTACCGTGTTAAATACTGCAAGCCTGCAGACATGACGTATAAAAGACCTTGTAAAATGATTAAAAAAAACAGAAAAAAAAACACACACACACCGAAATCTGTCAACAAATCAAAATCTCTCTTGCGCCGTACTCTCAATCCATTCCATTGTTCTTACTCCGGGTCCCACAAACTGAAATTCGCTTTCTTCTTTTTCCACTTGTTTTATGTTTTTTATTCTATTTCAATTTCATTTTCCCCGAAATTCTTTGTTGAGAAAGTAGCTAGACAAGAAGGAACTGAGAACATTTTTGAAATATTCTTTCCTTCACTTTTGAATTTGATTGATGATCGTGTTTAGACGGATATCTTCTTCTGGTTGCTTTAACTGTAAGTTTATTACTATTCCTTACTTTTTTTTTCTGATTTCTTTTTCATTCTGGATTTTGGATATGCTTTGTATTTTATCACGGATTAGATTTTGGGTTTTTTTGAGTTTTGGAAATTGTGGGTTTTATATAATCGGCAGTTAAAACCAATGCATTAGCTTTATTACACTTATTCGATCTTGATTCTTGAATTCGAGTTCATCGGATTAACAACAAAGGATTCTGTAATTGTTCTTTAGCATTCTGAATTTGTGAATGATTTCTTTCTTTTTAGTTGCTTATGTGGAGGAGGAACAGCAAACATTCTCTTCATTTCTGTAAGTTTTGTTATATTTTAGTCTATTAGTTGCTCATATGTGTTGTGGTTTTAATCTTAATTTGGTGTTTATCATCTGAAAAGTTGGATTAAGTATTTAATCTTAGGGGATACTTTTCAACTAGAGAATCAGAGATACAGAGATTTGTTAACTTATCAATCCTTCTTTTCTGGTTACAATTTATTAGGATTCAAGAGTGAATTGGTCTTATGTGAATTGCAAGACATTCTTTGGATTGGAATGCGCCATCTCTTTGGTGTAGCACTTAGAAAGTCGGACATTGAAGGGAGACGTAACATGAAACACTGGATCTTGATTGCTCTTACGACTTTCTTTTGAGTTGAATGTGCTATGTTTGTGGTATGGCACTTACTAAGTCGGTCATTGAAGAGGAACGAAACATGAAAGAAACTCAATTGCAATTGGATTGCAAAGACATCAATTTGCATTGTTATTTCTGTAAGGATCACGAATACATGGAAGAGTCGATGGATCCAGATGGTTCGACTCCGTATGCGACACCATTGCTTAGTCCAACTGCTTCATTACAAAGCTACGATAGCTTCGTCTCAGTATTCAGTAAATTTTCCCTCATCTTTCTTTTTCTACATTGTCACATTTGCATCCAATGGACATTGCTTCAGTTCTTTATTCCAACCTCTTTTTATATTCAGGTGAGCTGTCGGAGGATGAATTGCTCTCAGAAAGGTAAGACATGGACACCTTTCCGTTCAGCAGTATGCTCTCAAAGTTAGTCAATGCACCAGTTTTGTTACATGATGGTATTGATTTTACCTAACAGACATGCGACTCATTTCTTTTCCTCCTCTACTGCATGGTAGTGATGACATGAACGAAGGTGCGTTAGATACTGGTCAAGAATACACCGAGAGAAGCACACTTCTAGTTGAAGGATCTAATGGGTCAGGTATAGTCACCGTGGAATATGTTGAAGACAATAGGGATCAGATTCAAAATATTGAGATTACTGGAAAAGAGGATACAGAGGATGCATTGGAACCCTATTCTTCTTTTGATTTTGAAGCAGCTCCTGACATTTGGTTGCCTCCCGGACCACAATATCTTGAAGATGATTCAGCAAGCACGTTAACTAACAAGAACGATGAAGATGAATATGCTGGTGAAACGAAATGGGAGAAACCCAGTTCACTAAGTGGAATGGGAAGAGAAGTAAGTACGAGCATTGGGTTTAAAGAACTTTGCCAAAAAGAAATGGCAGGGGTAATGAATGGGGAGTTCAAGAGCTATGTTGCTCGACTTCTTACATCAGCGGGCATTTCTTCGTTAGTGGAGCCTGGTGAAAGTTGGGTCGACATAGTTACTTCTCTGTCTTGGGAAGCGGCATTACTTATTAAGAATGAAGCTATTGGGGTAAAAACACTAGATGCCGAAGCCTTTGTGAAAGTGAAATGTGTTGCAACTGGTCGCCGCAGTCAAAGGTGAGTAACTGAAACCAGTTGTATCTTCTATTGGTTTATTGTGTAAACCCACATACGAAACTTTAAAAAACTGGCACAGAGTAGATAAACCTGATTTACAAATGTATATGTCAATCCCATTGCGGAAATAACATTTGACATGCGGTCATTTTGATTTTGTATTGTACTCCATCAAGCTGTAAGTAGCATTGTACAATTCCTTTTTATCTTATTTTTATGTGAAATCCCATTTGCAGTCATTTAGTCAAGGGATTGGTTTTTAAGAAGAACACTGCACACAAGAATATGCAAACCAAGTATGAAAACCCTAGACTATTGTTGCTTGGAGAGGGCAAAAGCGGGTTATTGTCATTAAATTTAGTGCCTCGGAGTGCACCTGGAGAGAGCACAAACGGGTTACTGACATTCAATTCAATGCAGGTAGCATGGTTTGCATTTTGATTGGTCATCAACCCTGGGTGAAATTATTATTCAACTGATACTGGTAGTTTGGTGCATGCAGGAGAATGATCTTAGTCCCCTCCGTGAGATTATACGGATCTCTCATCCGAATGTCGTTCTAGTGGAGAAATCTGTTTCTCGTGATGTGCAAGAATTTCTTCTCGGAGAAGGAATAACTCTAGTCATTGACATGAAGCTGCATCGCTTGGAGAGAATTGCTCGTTGTACTGGTTCAGAGATTGTATCTTCTGCTAACAGTTCGTTGGCAACGAAGCTCAAACAATGTGACTTCTTTCATTTCGAAAAAATTTCAGAGGAACACAAAAATATCGGGGAAGTTGGAAGGAGACCGATTAAGAGCTTGATGTTCCTTGAGGGTTGTCCAAGATATTTTTGTTGTACGGTGAGTTTATTTTTGTTATTAATTGCCTCAATTGTAAATTTAAAGCAATATAAGGATATTTAATATGTGGGTTCTTGTTTGATGCCTTATGATGCCCTAGTTAAAACTTGCATATTGCCTTTTAGGAATCACCCAAAGTAAATTTTATTTTTGTTGCAACCTACTGCTAGGATAATTTTCAGTCAAAACTACAAATAGTGGCATAAAAACATTTTATCTCTATGGCTTCATTCATGTGATATGACCTTGTATTTGAATATATTTAACCATGCGCTACAGTCACAAGTCCAATATATTCTCTAGTTTTGAATCTTTTGATATCTACAGGTTTTGCTGAAGGGGTCGCACACTGACGAATTGAAGAAGGTTAAAAGCGTGATGCATTGTGCAGTTATTGTTGCATATCATCTAATTCTTGAGACTTCGTTTCTTGACGACCAGAAGGGCATGTTCTCAACCCTTGATTCTGCTGTGCTGGATGGTTTCTTAAAAGATGAACAACTGCCAGTTGTTAGTTTGGGTACTTGGCTATTCTTACTTAATTCTAATGATTCTTCTCTCAAGGATTACTTTGGGTGGAATGTCAGCCTCGTTTTCTAAAGAAATTCTGTTTCCAATTGCTTTGTAGGAAATTCTGCTGATGAAGGAAACATTTATGCACACCAAAACAGGTTTGAACATGGAAACAATAACCAGATAGATACATCTCATGCGCTACCTGTACCAACCGTTCATCACGGAAAATTAGTATCGTCTATCTCAACCTCTCTTAAGAAAGTTATCGAGGACAGTTTGCCTATCATTTCCTCTGCTTCTCATGGGTCCTTTTCCACGTGGTTTGGCTTTAAGGGAAGCGAATCACATTCTCAGAATAAAGCTGCCTTGCCTATCTCCACATCACCTGACATACATATCACTAGCGAAGCAGAAGCTGAGGATAAACCGCAGGATAGTGTTCAATCTGAGACCAAGGCTAGTTTTCGTAAAGACCCATTGAAATCCCAGAGGGGTGAGATTAATAATGAAAACCAAGCCAACAAAAAAAAGGATGACATAAGCAAAATGTTAGATGGCCATAGCATATTGCTTTCAACTTCTAGCCGCAACCTCAAAAATGGGAAAGTTTGTGAACCAGTCCGCTTGTATCGTTTCAAGTACTACAGTAATTTTGACATGTCCCTCGAGCAGTTCTTGTGCAATCATCTACTGAATAAGGTTGTCAGATATTCCTTTCTTTTTTCCTTTTCCTTTTCCTTTCATTTTCATATCCTTAACTATAAATTTGTTAGGCTTGAATTTTGTTGTCACTTGAACTATGTACTGATAAAAACTTCCCTATTGGAAGACACATCGGTGCTCTGCGTGCAATGATTCCACAGAATCTCATGTTTACCAGTATATGCACCAACGTGGGAAGCTCACAATACGAGTTAAATGCTATTCTACCTTTTGCTTGCCCGGTGAAGCAGAAGGGAATCTTTGGATGTGGAGCCGATGTTTAAAATGTGAGCGGTCTACGAAGAGAGTGGTGATGTCAACTGCAACCCGTTGTTTATCATTAGGAAAGTTTTTGGAGCTTTTCTTCTCAAGTCACTCCACTTCTATCAAATTATCGAGCTGTGGACATTCTATGCGCAAGGATTATCTTTACTTTTATGGGTATTGTGCTGTGATCCTAATAACTGGCGGTTGTGCATTTTTTAGTGTTGGGTATTTGTATCCGTAGTAATCTGTATGAGTGTTATGCAGCTTGGGCCCCATGGTGACAATGTTCAGATACTCACTGCTAAAAATCTACACCGTGTCTATGCCTCCTCCTGTTTTGGACTTCAACAAACCGAACGGAGATTGGATGGAGAAAGAAGTTAAAAAGGTTCGTTAGCTGTCTTTATTAGCTTCTTGCTTACCAGTATTGGAAGTAACCTTTTCAATGGATTTCTGCAGGTGTTAGAAAGAGGTATCTTGCTGTTCTCGGAAGTCGAAAACTTGTTGCCGAAAATCAAATCTTTATTTTGCAGCTTAAACCAAGGTTTAGATCATACATGTCCACTAAAGGAATTATCAGAAGTTGAAGAGATGTTAATTCAGGAGAGATCCGATTTTGAGGTTAGTGGAGCTGTCTTGTTAATTACATTTGTTTTCAGTTTCGCTGGTACTTTTTGCCCGCCTCTAGATTTCTCTTATTATCCTCCATTTCTACTTAAAAAGGAAATATAGGCATATGTTAGGATTTTTACAATCCAGGAAAACCTTTTAACTGTAATTTTATTATTTTGCCAATCATAAGCTCTATTCAACTAAGGAATCATAGGATGTCTCCTAAAACCACAGAATACTTAAGGTCCTAAGCTTGGGTCGTCAAAAGTGCCTTGACCAGTAGATATTGCTCATGCTCCTTTCTCTTTTTTTCTGCGTCCGCCCTCTTATTCATTTAGATGATCCAAATTAATCAAAAGTGAAACTCCTAGGTATCTGCGTCTAATCTTCCGAAATAGGTTTCTTTCTCAGTACCATGTTATCATCTTACATGATGCTATTGCTGAGATCATTTTTCCCATTGTGTTTGACAAAACCAGGATCTCATTCAAATATATTTTGATAAGGAACGAGCTGGGTGCACAATGCATGAGATGCTCAGCTTGAATCGCTTAATCCGGGAACTTGTTCTTGAATCATATATTTGGGATCGGCGCTTCCGTTGTCTTCAGTCCTCTGATACCAAAATGATTAACACTGTAAAGTCAAGAAAAGCATTCCATAGAGACCAAGTGCAGTTGCAGAAGGATGACATTGTTGGTGAAAGAATCGAAGAAATAAAAAGTACTATCCATCCCGGTGAAGAAATTTCTGGCGTAGCAGCTGTGACATGTGTTGCTAACATCACTGATGTGGTGTCTGATCACGATAATGCTGGGAATGACAGAAAATTTGATCAAATATGTAAGGCAGCAAGTGAAGATTCCATTAAAGAATTCCAAGATCCTGTGGAGCAACCGAAAAGGGCACCGTTAAGTTCTATTCTTGGGGCAGACGATACACTCATCGAAAGATTAAAAGATGATGAGGTCACTCTTATTGAGTCGTCAGCATCCACTGCTGGAAATGATTCTTTGATTGGCCAAGGCTCTACTATTGGACTATCTCAACGCACCTCTAGTCTTCCTTTACTTACTTCAGACCCTCCGAAAGTTGCCAATATAGAGCGTCATGGGTTTCCCATGGGTGAGACTTCAAAGTCCACGTTCAAGGAGCTATTCAATTCTGCTGACTCTGAAGAATGGGTCTGGACTCCATTTTCAAAAACTCGAGAGGCATACATGGAAGATCTCCAGAAAAACTACTTACAACGTAAGTTTGAACCCATCAGTAGGTGTACTCCAGAAATTCTATCTACCGCCACTCTACTGGTCTCCGAGGAAAGATCCAGGTTGCACATTCCAGTTGCCCCTGATGCCAAAATTGTGTCAGTCTATGAGGATGAAGCTACAAGTGCAATTGCAGGAGCTTTAGCCATATTGCATAACCGACAACATGAAAAGGTGGCCTTTGATATCTCTATTGCATCGCCTCATTGGCCTCCAACACGTTCTGCAGATTCTGGAATATCTTCGGGGGAACGTGTTTCATCAACAAAGTTATTCTCGAGCTCAAGCATCGATGTCTCATCAATGGGGGATTATCTTTCATCATTGGAGGCATCTCATTTAGAGATCCATCTAGGAGATGGGAAACATTCAGGGAAAAGTAAATACTCTGTGGTTTGTATATATGAAAAGGAGTTCCGTGCTCTCCGAAAACAATGTTGCCCATTCGAAATCGGCTATATCGCTTCTCTAAGCCGTTGCAAGAATTTTGATGCAAAAGGAGGAAAAAGTGGTTCATTCTTTGTGAAGACAATGGACGACAGGTTTATCGTCAAGCAAATTAAGAAGATAGAATATGATTCCTTTTTTGAGTTTGCCCCAGATTATTTTAAGTATGTGAACCAGTCTCTTAGCTCAGGCAGTCAGTCGTGCCTTGCAAAAATATTAGGGATTTATCAGGTCAGTTTTCCTACAATCTCTATACATTACGCAGCTTCATTATCGGTGACATTCTGATGGATATATTTATGTTATTCTTTATTGTAGGTTACTATAAGGCAGACCAAAAGTGGAAAGGATCTGAAATATGACTTGATGGTTATGGAGAATATTATTTTTAATCGAAACATAACACGCATGTATGATCTCAAAGGTACGCAGTATGCCCGATACACTCCACATGCAGATGGCAAGGAAGTCTATCTGGATGAGAACTTCGTTGAAGACATTAGCATCTCTCCGTTGTTTATGAGTCAAAAAACTAAGCAACATTTGCAACGGGCTATTTGGAATGACACATCTTTCCTCACTGTAAGTATGAAGTTAAAGTACTTCTTTCTTTGATTATGTTTCGCCAACTAAAAATAAAGTATAGGAGCTGAGCAATCTCTGTTTTGTTGATATCTTGCAGTCCATTAATGTCATGGATTACTCTTTGATTGTGGGAGTTGATAACCAGAAAGGTGAACTTGTATGTGGCATTATTGACTATTTAAGACAGTATACCTGGGACAAACAACTTGAGTCATGGGTGAAGTTGTCCCTCGTTGTTCCAAAGAATGTGCAACCTACAGTTATATCTCCTAAAGAGTATAGGAAAAGATTTAAAAAGTTCATGTCTATGTATTTCATATGTCTCCCCTGATATATAAAAGTGCCTGATCAAGACGAAGATACGATGTGTCATCCCAACTGACTAACACAAATGAGAGAACCTGCATAATCTCTGCTCTCTTGTCTGGTTTTATATATATATGCATACATGTCCATTTTTGAAGGATCTGTAAATAGGTCGACTCCTCAGTAACTTCAAGTAGATGTCAGATACAACTTATACAAATCCCAAGTTTTGCGTTTCAGGATTTTTCAGGGTCCTGGTTTATTTTGTGGCCCGTTGTGATTCAGTTTTTGCACCTTTGTACTTGGCAGTATAAAAGAGTTTGTAAAAATACAAATATAACAAGAAAGGTACATGCAAATTGGATGTAAAGCTGCATTTTATACAGCTTAATGATGTGAAGTACAAAAGAGATTGTAAGGATACAAATATAATAAGAAAGGTATATGCAAATTATTTGGATGTAACAACTTAATGATTTAACAGAATTATTTGTAATCCTTACAACTTAATGATTGTAAGGATACAAATATAATAAGAAAGGTATATGCAAATTGGATGTAAAGTCTAAACAGACCGAGAAAAAAACCGTGAAAAAAAAACCGCTTCAGAAGCTATCATAAAACAGGACCCCCTGCTGTCCTCCGCGGGGTCCACCGGAACCCACCAAAAAAAATCTGTGAGAGCTTTTCAGAATTCGGTTTTTGTGGTTTACTAACACGGTCTGTTTAGAACCACTCATGATTTAATGATTGTTCATTTATGTGCTCTTTAAATACAACTTTGACATTTATGTGGTTTTCACATTGAACTTAGAACGCCACATCTTCCGAAAAAAATCAAAAAATATCCAAGATTCTTTGGTTGAACCTTGCATCATAAGAAAATCATGCATAACTTTTTCAAAATTCTAAACAGAAAAGAAATTAGACAAGCGGTTTTCAAGATAATCATTGGGCTTCACCGGAATATGGCTTTCGGGCAGGATTTTATCAAAAATATTAGAACATTGTACAGTTGTGTTGATGGTGGATTTTCAACAAGGGTCAAAATCGTAAAATTATGATACTGACGACTCATATTTTATGATCCGTGAACCGTTTCACGATCTCTGACTGAGCGAACATTCCTCTTAGAGCCATGATGAATATGTTTCTCGAAAGGCCTCCCAGCTGAGCGTTCGATGCTGCACATTTCATCATGACTTCTATGTGGAACCAAATGATTGGGCGGTTCTCTAGACATAATTGTTTGTTAGAGAGCTTAACGCCTTCAGGACGTCACGTTGCACGTTGTTC
The DNA here is from genome assembly GCA_023531295.1 of Papaver armeniacum. NCBI lineage: Eukaryota > Viridiplantae > Streptophyta > Magnoliopsida > Ranunculales > Papaveraceae > Papaver > Papaver armeniacum. Next base: position 117,372 of record JAJJWW010007798.1, on the reverse strand, counting down.
CCTGACTACATAGAGAGACCCACCTCTACATAGAATAATGATTGGGCGGTTCTTTAGACATAATTGTTTGTTAAAGAGCTTAATGCCTTCATGACGTCACGTCGTTCGTTGTTCCCTGACTATGTAGAGAAACCGTGTATAGAATCTTGATGATTGGGAGGTTCTCTAGACATAATTGTTTGTTAGAGAGCTTAACGCCTTCAGGACGTCACGCCGTTCGTTGTTCCCTGACTATACACCCCTCAGAACGAATATGATGCTTCAACTATCTCATATCTCGATTCTGCAAATAGATTAATTCTATCGTGACATTCATCCACTGAATTCCTAGAAAATAATCTATTATATCTCATTACTCCGTTCCCTGAATCCCCCGGCTGGATTCATGGATTAGTAATAGATAACCATTTTATCTCATTACTCCGTTCCTTGAATTCCCCGACTGGATTTCATGGATTAGTAATAGATACTCAATTCATTTTATTACTCTGTTTCATGAATCATTCTCCGCTGAATTTCGCGAATTAGTAATAATAACTCAACAATCGGGCGTCTGGACTATCACCGAGTAAGCCCCAAGAAAATGGTGCAAGTGTACTCAATGATGATGCACGAACGAGCACCCAAATGCACGAACGAGCATTCGAAAATATAGACAAACGAGGAAACCTACACAAAATAGGAGAGAGAAAAAAATAATAAAAAAAATAAAAAGAGGCGCCTAGGGACCGGGCCGACCGACCTGACGGTCCCCCACGCCTCTTCATTTATTTTTTCTTATTTTATTATTTTCATAATCTCATGAAGACTCCTCCGTTCGAGCAAATTTCCTTGTTTGAGCAAAACTCACGGTTTCTCCATATTTTCCCTCAAACGATTGAAAATAATAATAACAGGGGAAAGTGTCGCGGGACTGGGCTACCTAGACGGCCGGCCATCCCCTAGCCGTGGCCGGTCCCACACTTTGCAATCCCTTGTTTTCACAATTATTATTTCCCTTATCTCATGAAACTCCTCCGTTTGAGCAAAAACCCTGGTAATTCCATATTTTCTCAAATATTGTCATGGTCCCTAAATATCGCCCGCGACAATTGCTCTTGCGTCGTCATGGTATTGTTATTAGACCATGACGACTATTGCAAAATCGTCAAATAATATGACAATTTTTCAAGGTTTTCCTTTCCGGTTTTCATTTTTCCAGTATTAAATATTTCTAAATTTTTTCGTTTTGCAAAACTCGTCTTGATGAATTTCAAGATCACAACGAATGCTTCAGAAAATAAAAAACAGATCACAACGACTGTTGCGATAAAAATTTGACTATTCTGATTGAAATATTGAAAGTCGCAAAAAATCAACTATGACTAGGGGTGCACATATCCTACCCTTACCCGCCACCCTATCCTACCCGCAAGAATTTTTACCCGTATCCTATCCTACCCGCCATTGACGGGTAGGGTGACGGGTAAACATTATTTTATCCGCCATCAAATGGGTAGGGTGACGGGTAAACCTCGAAATTATCCTACCCTACCCGCCTACCCGCCTAATACTAAAAAGACAAAATAATCCTTCTATTGTTTGTTACTCCTCTCCATTATTTGGTTATTTTAAATCATATTGGGGTAAAATCGAAACTTAGTTTTTCCTCAACTTATCTCTCGTCTCTTCTTTCTTCTTCAGCTCAAATCGAACACAGAAGCCCATCCCTTCCCCTGTTCTAACCCTAGACCTTACTATTCTCAAATTGATGTTTATCTTTCATGGTATCGGTTAAAACCCTTTACTCAGTTAGTTTGCTTACACCATAATAGCCTAATTCCGGCAAATATGATGGAGAAGTTTTGAATTGACGTCCAATCTTAGGTAAGCCCATATTAATCACATAATTATCATTTTTTCAAATAATATGAATCGGTTTTTCTTAAATATGCTTTATTGCTTGGTGGTTTCATTTGGATTTGAAGAAATCATTTGAAATCAGTTGAGTAATATGCTTGCCTTATGAGAAACTAACATGCATGTTAACTGATTGATTAAATTTCTCATAGGACTTTAGTTTGTTCCGCATGGAAGACGATTTTCAATGGGATTCTGATAGAAACTCTTATCTTGGCTTTGTTGTTTTTTTTGTTCTAAATTGGACAATTTAAGTGTAATACGTGTTGCTTGTTTGACAGCCTGAGCAAGAATTGAAGTTGTAGTATTGGTATTTGATATTTACAAGATTCAGCAAAGTTTACATTGCATTCCAATATTTCAAACAATTTCAGTGAGACTTTGATTACATGAACCCATGTCTTTAAAGATATTTGTTGCTATTCAGTTGTCTAATATTTTTGTATTCACATTTTGTTATGAATTTTAGGCGTTGTAAGTGAGCGCAAGACGAATGGATCTCTGGCTATTGCAAACCAGTGGAGGGCTAAAACTACAAAGAACGAGGGTAAGTGAAGCTTTTCCTTATCCTGCATCCGTATCTTTGTACTCTTACAGTGAAGAGCTGTTTGACAAATAAGTCGATTATTGCTAATGAGTTTAATAATGATTATGACTCTCTTTTGTCGTATGCTTAGTGAAAATACTAGAACACTTGCAAGAAGGCCAAGTGTACCTATAATTTCCCTCAACAGAAGAGATTACACCCTAAGAAGACACATTGCAATAGATTCTAGTCGTTACATGAATTGTAATTGTATGTTTAAAATCTCATTTTCTAAGTTGAAGCAATTTTGCAATCAATAATTCTAATTTAACCAGGGCAGAGTATCCAGTGGGATAATCAGTCCCAGATTTTAAAAATGTGAGGCCTGGTGACACATGTTATTCAGAACATAAATCAAATCATGTCTCTAAAAAGTTTCGCCGAACAATCCGAGGAATTTTTCAGGATATGTGTAGAACGATTGTTTACATTTCAATTTAGAATCTAAATAAGATTAATGACCTTTGATGCTGACGTCTGTCATTGCTCTTCTAAATACTCCACTAACAATGTTAGCTACTCTTAGAGTCTCGTTAATTACCTATTAATTAGTAACCAAATACTAACACATCAAAAATAAATAAACAGAAAACCTTAATTCATTAGCTATTCCAACGGAAACAAAAGAAAACCTTATTGATTTTTAAATTTTATAAGTACGTACACATTGAGTAAAAGGCATATTTTACTTATAATCACTCCAGTCTAATTGCCCACTCACTTGTCTCGTTATTGCTAATGAGATTAATAATGATTATGACTCTCCGGTCGATTATTCCTGCTGCTCACTCACTTGTCTCATTATTGCAAATTTTATGTGGTAAAAGTTTTATGCAAATAGGCAGTTGACGCTGGAGTATTTTTACTTCTATCATCATGATTTGCGTATTACTGTATGTATATTCTTGTGAAATATTATAGCTAGTTAGCTACTGGTTGGCTGGCTCGGGGTTGAGTATCTATTAAAGAATTCAGAGGTTTAAGTTTCTGCATCGTAATAAAACAATTTCCTTATTATTATGTTAGTCGATGATAAATCATCTAACCTGAGATTAATGTAGTATTCTCATATCTTGCAAGGCAAGTGTTGTTCCTATTTTCTTTGCTAAATGTTTGTGGTCTTCATAAGGAGTTAGTAAAAAAACAAGCAATTGTAGCGTTTAGCTTTGCCTGAATAATTTAGTTGGTGTCGGGGTCTTTTTAGAGTTTGCCTCTTTTCCTCTCGGTGTTGGCCTTATGAACCGAGGGCATGATATTGTTTATGGGTGAAAACTACTCCTGCAGAATTGGTAATTTGGGGTGTGGATGAGGAATGAATTTAAACCTTAAACAAATGCACTGCGCGATGAGTGCTTGTATATTCGAGAGATCAATCTTGCAAGTCCTACCTAAACCAAGAAATGGCCGTTCCAGGACTTGTTTCGGTCACAAAGTGAAGGAGATGGGGTTGATCTTAGGGAGGGAAGCGAAGAAGGTGTTGAGATTGTGAAGGTGTTGGCTTGCTTATGACTTGTAACAGAAAGGTGAGCAGGCTTGTGATTGATGCAAGCAAGATCTGGGTGTTTGAATACGTTTTGTATTAACACTTGGTTTTCTGTCTCGTCTGGACTTGTGTTGTTGTTTGAAATAGGGCGGAGAACCTATTTATACAAGTCATTGAGCCTTATTCACGTCTCTCTTGGGAAGTGGAGGAAGTGGAGTGATGGAGTAGTGGAGTTGTGCGTCGGTGCCACACGACCAGTCTTGCCCACTTTTCTGTTCATCTCTAACCGTCCATGACTTCGACACGTTCTTGTGATGGCGCGTTGCACGCCGCACGCCGTAAACCGCCGCACCAATACCCCGAGTATGTATCCCCTAGTTTGTGACATGATTGATGTTCTGGAATGTGTGGATCGTGGATCCACGAAAGAAAGATAGCATGTAATGTTGAATTGAATAATCTGCGTTATTCAGAAGTCGATACTTGTGAAGTATCGTGTGTATTTTATGCAGTCTTGCATCATGGTGTGGTAAAGTGATGGGTAATGACGCCTCACCGACCAATTAACTCCCGACCGTGGTTGTATAACCAACTGGTGAAGTTGGACGGATGAGATGATCTTTGAGACACTCATCTGCGACCGTTAATGAAATTAGGGTTTTGAAGAGGCGCGCAAGCATCACTCTTGACTTGGTCGAAACCAAGCATGGGAAGGATTTCGGAGAGGACCAACCGGGCATGCATGTAGATAGCATGCCGGTGTACACGTCCATGTCTCACTTGTCCCATGAAGGTGCGATCTAGGCCACTCAATTTGACCTAAAAGAGGAGTGGTTGAGATCGATTTTGCAATAGGAATTTGATGCCGCAAAAGGCCGCGCACCATGCTCTTTTCCGGCTGCTGCGTTCCAAGACGACCTAACTTGGTCGGTCTTGGCCGATTGGTTTGACGTGAAGATGGTAGGCTGGTGTTCACGCCTATACCTGAATATCCCATTAAAACGTGATCCGAGCCACCCAAATCGTCCGGCGAAGTTGAGCGGTCGAGAACAGTTTGGTTTGGGAGGCGTGGCCACGCTGGTTTGGGCGCACGTTTTGGATTAACCGGGCATGATATGCCTTGGCCGAACATATGAGGAGGTAGATGGGCCCACAAAGTGGTCATGCTTTGGTATGACCGGACCTGATAATCTAATCTGTGACCCTCCATTCGTGTCGGAGAAGATGGACGCGCGTGATGGCTTGAAACCCTAATTTTGTCTTCCATAGCCGTGTGACCATGCTTCCTTTGGTCGTACGAATTGGGACGACCAACCATGGTTGGTTTTGACCGATTGGTCAAGTGTGTAGGCGGGCCCACGGTGATCGTGTTGACATGCTCTGGGCCCTTTGAATCTACATCTACACCCTCCATCTATTCCTGCGAAGATGGATGGTTGAGATTGCTTTGCAACACATGTAATATGCCGCAAACCCTAATTTAGGGTTTTCCGTCCATAATGCTTGGTATGAACGGTTTCTTGGCAAGCTAGGCCAATGACCGACCATGCGGGGTCGGCCGTGGGTATTCCATACCGCTGGGGGTGATGGAATTGATCTGGGGTCATCCAATCATGCTTATGGAGTTGGATGACTGCGATCGATCATATCCGATCGATACAGTCGGTCATCCAATGCTCAATCGGGCTAGTATAACACACCGAGAGGGCTCAATCGGGCTAGTATAACACACCGAGAGTCATCATGTACGGGTATTTCGTACATGGTTTCATTATAGTGCTTGGAGGTTCGTGTTACTCGTAAGAGTAACACTCGGTGTCGTCATGCCACACCGATAATGAGTACTGGAAATACAAGGCTGATATGAAATTCACAGGAAGGGATTGTTGCTACATGCTCCAACCTTGGAGGAATTTCATGTATTCACGGAATGGGATTGTTGCCACATGCTCCATTCTTGGTGAATTAAGTGAAGGAGTATCCAACACTTATTAATGGCTTTATCTTTTACAAGATGTCAGTAGCATAATTTTTCCTGGTTTTTACAAATTTAACCTTAAATGAAAATCCACCATCAACATTAAGTCCCTCGCCTAGCACACAATGGTTACACTATTGTGGGGTAGGCATGAGATGGTGACAGATTAAAGATAAAACTTATGAGACAAAGTTAGATGTTATCGGAGAGACGGGTCATCATGTCCTTGGAGTATGTCACGTTCAAAAGGCATATAGGAGAGCGTTCCCCTAGTATGATGTCGGTCTTGCCTGCTTCGATCGACCTTGCTATGCCTGCTTCGGCCGAGGGCCCGCTCCGTGCTTGCTCCGTTTGAATGTCGGTCTTGCCAGATCGACCTTGCTATGCCTGATTAGGTCGAGGGGCTATTGCGCTTGCTTCGCTCGATCGTGGGGTTGTGCCTAATCGACGGACTATTGCGCCGCTTCGTTCGTGGGGCTCTGCGCTGCTGATCGAACGTTGGCTTGAATTTCGTGAACATGATTCCCATGACATAAGAGAACCGTGTTGTGCAAATAAATATGGTCCCGCCATATATGTTTGATTGAACGTGGGTCCCATATCGTGTATGCTCGATCAATGTCACCTTTATACCAGCCTCGTGCCCTTGACCAACACCGGTCTTGAAACTTGAGCAATACCGGACTTGTGATCAATACCGGACTTTAAGCTTGAGCAATACCGGACTTGTGACTTGATCAATACCAGACTTGAAAATTGACCAATACCAGACTTGAAACTTGAGTGATACCGGACTCGTGATCAATACCGGACTTGAAGCTTGAGCAATACTGGACTTGTGACTTGATCAATACCAGACTTGAAACTTGAGTGATACCGGACTCGTGATCAATACCGGACTTGAAGCTTGAGAAATACCGGACTCGTGATCAATACCGGACTTGAAGATTGAGCAATACCGGACTTGTGACTTGATCAATACCGGTGTTTAGACCCAATACCAGCCTTGTGTACTTCAACATGAATGTGTGTTCTGTCGTGTGTGACTACACATCTCACGCGTTTTATACAAGTACTGACTCATGTCTTTTATTGTAGAATGAAGAAAAGAACTCTGTTGGGATGTCTTCTCGGGATAATGTGGTGCCAAGTCGGGAGGTGTTGACGACTTTTGAAGATATGCCGAACATTGATGATGAGTTGTTCACCGCTCCCTTTCAACTATATGAAAATATTCGTTTCACAAGATAACCCTTCTCCTATCGACTTCAGGGTTTTTCATGCTCCGCTGGGTCCTCATGAAGGATGGATGGACGTATGTTGAGCAATGAGTACATCAAAGATAACTTGACCCGAGCGCAGATTATTGATGTAGCTTGAGTGTTGAAACGACTCGAGAGGATGTTAAAGTGGCTTCTGGTGCGAACATTGAGGTGGATCCTTGAGAGAGTGTTGAAGCGGATTCTCAAGCGAACGTGGGTCCCGGAGAGAGCGTTGAGGCGGCTCTTGAATAGACCATTGAAGCGACTTACTGCTAGAGGGAGCGTTGAAGTGTTTCCCTCTTGATTCGATTTACCCTTGCGAATTCCATGCTTCTTGACTGACCATCTCTCTCATGTTGAAGAATTCCTTGACGACGGTGAAGGAACTTCATGCGAGCCTCGATCCCCAAGCGTGGTTTACATGGTTTGTTCGTAGTGGTTGTTGTCGAGCCGATATGGAATATCTTGGACATTGTTTCATCATTGTGGGAGTCGTGCATGTGGTACTGGAGTTGGAGTTGACGGACGCGCAGGATGTTGTATCTCGGTGGTTTTCCTCTTGCTTCTTCAGGGAACTGCTTACAGAAGGCTGAAGGTTGTATCGCCTGTTGGTGAGATATATGCCCCTACAAACATTATGAGGCTCTTCATTACCGGCAGGCCTGTTTCTTTCTATCAGGGCATATGTTGTCGTAGATGAGCGTTCAACGGCTCCAGAGGATGACCAAAAGCGCGGATTCTCCAAAGATAGCATGATAGACATGTACCACTGTCGATAAAGTGACTCGCCGGATCTTGTTCGACCACTGTCTGATAGAGTGACTCGCCCGGATCTTGCTCGATATGACGCGTGTAAATCGTTATCTTCTTGAGGCTGCTCCCTTGAGGTATTGGCTCCAGTGGAAGATTGCCGTCATAGAGCGTTGATACGTTGCACCGGTATTCTTTAAACCAAATGGCAGTATGGTATAATAAAAATTTCCGAGAGGAGTTTGAAAAGCTATCTTACTTGTGTCATGTTCGTACATCCTTATCTGGTTGCAGCCGCTACATCTATCCATGGAGGAGAACATGCAGTGTCCGCTGGTTGCATCTACTAACATGTCGATGTTAGGTAGAGGAGGATCGTTTTTGGAGCAGCACCTGTTCAAGTATCTGAAGTCTATGCAACACCTGATCTGAACTACAACTGTTTAACCGACTTGGATCCAGGTATGACGTGTAGATGATGGGTGACCAATTTTCATCTAAATCCGACATTTCTTCATATCTCCAAGCGAATATGTCTTGGTAATCTTTGAGAAGTTCCACGAGCTTCGTGCGTTTATCCGTACTCAAGGTTGAGCTGATGGAGATAGGCCTAGGAGATTCCCCAACAATTTCAATCTCATCAGTTGTGGAGTTGGTGGGTTGTGGAGCATCTAGCACTTGCTCTTGTGGTTCGTTGCTGTTGTAGCATTACATTGGGTGGAGAGACTGGGTAACAGTCTCCCCTTTTAATTGATAATGGCAGTGTCGGTATACCGTTTTCCCTTTCTCGTTCACGACTCGCCACAAAAGTTCGTTCCCCTCTTCGTGTGAACGTGGGTCGTGGCTTCACAGGATGGAGAAGAATGCTTCGTCAGCAAAGATGCATCATGGGTTTTAGCCCTCAATGATGCAAGCCGGTCTTCTTCCTGAATTGACGCCCACGTGGGGAGTGGGACGCAACAAACTTGTCGAGATTCTTTCCGCGGAGCTTCTCCCCGTATGTCTTTGGTTTGGTTTCTCTAGAAGTCCGTCATTGTGGTAGGCTTCCGTACGACCTTTCCTGGGAGAACCTTGGATGTCCTGAGAGTCTTGAGAGTAATGAAGACGCTCCTGTGTATAAGGGTCTTCTTGAACTCTGAATCCTTGATGCGTGCGGTGACATGTAGGGAACGGTCGTGACCTTCCTCTCGGTTGATTGCGGCAAAACGTCTCCGCGCCGATTCTTCTTCGAGATGTGTGAAAGTTCGCATAAACTTTCCACTAGAGAAACCGCTTCGATCCACCGGCCTCTCGGTTCATAGTGAAACTATTGACTTGAGTAGGATCGTTGTGAGGATCGATCCCCAATGTAGGAGTCTCCATGACAGACCGCTCATATCCGATGTCACTTCTTTGATCGGGTCCATGGAGGTCCATGGAGGTCCACGCCGCCTGAAGTACCTTCTCCGGTGCGTTGAATGCGTTCCTTTTTTTTGCTCCGGGGGCTGTCACGGCTCTTGTGGAAATCGATCGATTAATGTCTTAAGAAAAGTAAGTACCTCTTTTTGTATTAATTAATTTTGTGTTTTTTAGGTAATAAATAAGGTTCTCGAGTTGCGGCCATATCCGTTTGAGTCTTAGCAAGAACTTCCCCGCTTCTCCATCAAGTCTACAATGGTAATGGGGGATGGTCCTCCTCTCGTCCCTCCGCTCCTCGTCCCGATGAAGGAGTGGAAGTTGTTGCTCGGTGACTACCGGAGGTGTTACACTTGATGAGATGCCGGGATTTGCGTAGCTGTATTGCTCTTGTTTTTATTGAGAAGTCGGCTCAGTGATGGGAGGTGTTGTAATATCACCGCCGAGTGATCGAATTGAACGTTCCCATCCTCTTGTACTCGCGTGTTCCTTGATTGATCTCTCATTCCTCAAGCATTTCTTCACTTAGTTGAAAGGTCGATGCGGATTGAAGGCTAAACAGTCTTCCGAGCTTCGACAAGGGTCTTCGATATAAATCTTCCATCGTGGATCCGTAAGTAAGCTCCATTTCTTCCGGCTCCATTTCTTTATCTCGGTAGACGTTGTAGTACTCCTCGACAAGTCCTTTCCTCTGTGGAGTTGCCTCGGTTCTTCATTGTCGGCTGGACCATGTTGTTCGTCTCTCCTGAGTCCCCTGTGATTACGCGCTCTTTCTGCATCTCCACTGGTAAAGGTGTGACTCGACTAAGGATCCGGCGTTTCTTACCTTTGTTTGAGTAGATGCATGCCGACCCTTCTTGTAATTGCACTTTGTTATATCATTCAAAAGGCGGAATGTCTCGCTCTGTCTTCTAGCGATACCGGCTTGATTTGCCAAGACATCCTCCAAAGATTCTAGCTACACTTCCCATGATATCCGAACCACCTCTCCGAGTGAGGATACATCGCGAGATGAAAACTGAAGAATTGAGAATTCAATTTTTGTAACCGAGAGATCAACCTCCCACTGTGGTCGCCAATTGTTTATGGGTGAAAACTACTCCTGCAGAATTTGGTAATTTGGGGTGTGGATGAGGAATGAATTTAAACCTTAAAAAAATGCACTGCGCGATGAGTGCTTGTAGATTCGAGAGATCAATCTGTGCAAGTCCGGCCTAAACCAAGAAATGGTCATTCCAGACTTGTTTCGGTCACAAAGTGAAGGAGATGGGGTTGATCTTAGGGAGGGAAGCGAAGAAGGTGTTGAGATTGTGAAGGTGTTGGCTTGCTTATGAATTGTAACGAAAGGTGAGCAGGCTTGTGATTGATGCAAGCAAGCTCCGGGTGTTTGAATACGTTTTGTATTAACACTTGGTTTTCTGTCTCTGTCCGGACTTGTGTTGTTGTTTGAAATAGGGCGGAGAACCTATTTATACAAGTCATTGAGCCTTATTCACGTCTCTCGTGGGAAGTGGAGGAAGTGGAGTGATGGAGTAGTGGAGTTGTGCGTCGGTGCCACACGACCGGTCTTGCCCACTTCTCCTGTTCATCTCTAACCGTCCATGACTTCCCGACACGTTCTTGTGATGGCGCGTTGCACGCCGCACGTCAGAAACCGCGAGACCAATACCCCAATATGTGTCCCCAATTTGTGACATGATTGATGTCCGGAATGTGTGGATCGTGGATCCACGAAAGAAAGATAGCATGTAATCTTCAATTGAATAACTCGCGTTATTCGGAAGTCGATACTTGTGAAGTATCGTGTGTATTTTATGCAGTCTTGTATCATGGTGTGGTAAAGTGATGGGTAATGACGCCTCACCGACCAATTAACTCCGACCAGGTTGTATAACCAGGTGGTGAAGTTGGACGGATGAGATGATCTTTGAGACACTCATCTGCGACCGTTAATGAAATTAGGGTTTTGAAGAGGCGCGCAAGCATCACTCTTCAACTTGGTCGAAACCAAGCATGGGAAGGATTTCGGAGAGGACCGACCGGGCATGCATGTAGATAGCATGCCGGTGTACACGTCCATGTCTCACTGTCCCATGAAGGTGCGATCTAGGCCACTCAATTTGACCTAAGAAAGAGGAGTGGTTGAGATCGATTTTGCAATAGGAATTTGATGCCGCAAAAGGCCGCGCACCATGCTCTTTTTCCGCGCGCGTTCCAAGACGACCCAACTTGGTCGGTCTTGGCCGATTGGTTTCACGTGAAGATGGTAGGCTGGTGTTCACGCCTATACCCGAATATCCCATTAAAACGTGATCCGAGCCACCCAAATCGTCCGGCGAAGTTGAGCGGTCGAGATCGGTTGTGGTTTGGGAGGCGTGGCCACGCTGGTTTGGGCGCACGTTTTGGATTAACCAGGCATGATATGCCTTGGCCGAACATATGAGGAGGTAGATGGGCCCACGGTGGTCATGATGGTATGACCGGACCTGCTTAATCTAATCTGTGACCCTCCATTCGTGCCGGAGAAGATGGACGCGCGTGATGGCTTGAAACCCTAATTTTGGCTTCCATAGCCGTGTGACCATGCTTCCTTTGGTCGTACGAATTGGGACGACCAACCATGGTTGGTTTTGACCGATTGGTCAAGTGTGTAGGCGGGCCCACGGTGATCGTGTTGACATGCTCTGGGCCCTTTGAATCTACATCTACACCCTCCATCTATTCCTGCGAAGATGGATGGTTGAGATTGCTTTGCAACACATGTAATATGCCGCAAACCCTAATTTAGGGTTTTCCGTCCATAATGCTTGGTATGAACGGTTTCTTGGCAAGCTAGGCCAATGACCGACCATGCGGGGTCGGCCGTGGGTATTCCATACCTGCTTGGGGGTGATGGAATTGATCCGGGGTCATCCAATCATGCTTATAGAGTTGGATGATCGCGATCGAATCATATCCGGACTCGATACGGTCAGTCAAATGCTCAATCGGGCTAGTATAACACACCGAGAGGGGCTCAATCGGGCTAGTATAACACACCGAGAGTCAGCCTGTACGGGTATTTCGTACATGGTTTCATTATAGTGCTTGGAGGTTCGTGTTACTCTGTAAGAGTAACACTCAATCGTCATGCCTTAATCACTGATAATGAGTACAGGAAGGGGATTGGAAATACAAATGGGATTGTTGCTGCTCCATTCTTGATTAAGTGAAGGAGTATCCAACACTTATTAATGGCTTTATCTTTTAAAGATGTCACGGAATCTAAGTTGTCGCTTTAGAGTAGGCGATTTTGGATAATGCTTGCTTATGCAAACATTTGCTAACACCCCAATTTCCTATGTGAATACTCGGGGAAAAAAAATCGAACTATGAAAATGCGATCATGAGAGTATTCATATCTTAAACTTGTGGAGCTATAATTTGTTTTGTACTGCCGATGAGTGTCAAAAATGCCACCTTTTTTATTGGCATTTTACTCATCTTTGCTCATTCTTTTCTTTGTTTTCAAGAATAAATATTTGTATTAATTAATTTTGTGTTTTTAGGTAATAAATAAAGTCCGAGAAACCGAGGAGCTAAAGAGCGAAGAATTGAGTCAAACATCTATGGAGCAATAGCTATCCCAACAAGGAAGACTTGTGCTAGAGCTGCCACTTGACCTCGGATCCGAGCTTTATCTCCTTCCAACGGCCGGCCGCCTCCACGTGCATCGAAGATCGCCCGCTCCCGTGCAACACTGCACCGCTCAAATCCTGCATAATTTCCAACGTCGCCCATCAGGTTTGTCCCGCCTCTTCCTCTTCTCTTTCATCTCTTCCTCCTTCCCAGAAACGGGCGAGCTTCTTCTTCCCCGCGAGCCACCTCCCGCCACCATCTCTCCATCTCTTTTCAACCAAATACGAAAACCACCTTCCCTCCTCTCTAGTGTTAGTTACCTCTCTAGCTTCTCTCATAACAACCTAGAGGCTAATTTAGAGATAACTAAACTTATCTAAGGAAAGCGATGAGAGTATGGGTACTCTATTTTTCATTTAATTTCTACTTTTGAGAAATTTAGGGTTTGGTTTTAGGGATATGTTTGCATGTATAAATAGAAGGGGGAGAAGATGATTTGAGCTGATTTTAGGTTTAATTTGTTCTTTGTTATTTTTATCATGTTCTAATTTAGTTGCAAGGGTTTCATTGAAACCCTAATTCTCTGAACTCCTGAATTGTTCTTGAGTACTTAATGTTATCAAATGTCTTGAATTGCACCGTAGTTGGTCAAATCGCGTGTTGAGTGTATTGCACTCAACCTTAGATACAAATGCGATTCCCTTGACTAGTTGTACTTAATTAGACAACTAGTGCTCTGGGGTCGCACTTTAGTCATTATTAGAAGCATTACGGAGAGATCGACACCGGACAACAAGAACCTTAACCGATAATGAGAAAATACAAGGCCGATATGAAATTCACAGAAGGGATTGTTGCTACATGCTCCAACCTTGAGGAATTTCATGTATTCACATGGGATTGTTGCCACGTGCTCCATTCTTGGTGAATTAAGTGAAGGAGTATCCAACACTTATTAATGGCTTTATCTTTTACAAGATGTCAGCGCATAATTTTTCCGGTTTTTACAAATTTAACCTTAAATGAAAATCCACCATCAACAGATATTTATCTAAGTTGTCGCTTTTAGCTTGGGAGTAGCTGATTTTGGATAATGAAGTTTGCCTATGCAAACATTTCAGTATAACACCCCAATTCTGGTATGTGAACACTCAGGGAAAAAAATCAGTAACTATGAAATCCAGATCAGAGGAAGGCTCTTTCATTTAACAACTTAGAGAGTTGACTTACACTGGTCCTGTTCCCATATCTTAAACTTGTGGAGCTATAATTTGTTTTGTACTACTGGTGAAATGCTTAAGCTAGTTCCACTATCATTAATCCTAGCGAAGTGCTGGAGCTGACATGCTTTTTAGATACAAATCATACAATATAAGGAAATGGCAAAGAAGATCAATGTCTAACGATCCTCCATACCACAGATCAATCTTGAAGTGGCAATAAGGTCTGTGTTGCTCAATTTTCTACACTACGCGTCTAAGGTGGTGGTTGTACTGTGCATGGGTTTTTCAATTAACAACTTATATCGTCTTTGTCCCAAGAGTGGGGATGCCGGTAATTGTTACCACTATCAATTATAACTGTACCGGAAAACATGACATAACGGGTGTCAGTCTTGTATGTTGTTTGTGAGAAGTAGTTACTGATCCCCATTGTTGAAATCAATATTTTTCCACATTTGCGCAAGTCCCCTCTCACCTTTTACATGGCCTGAAGCAATATATTCTCTCCATATTGTGCTCCATGTTTGTATATTCTCATCTTCTAGTTTTTCATGTGAAACAGTCTCTTAACAACTATTGCTCATTTCTCATGTTGCAGAGTTCATAGTAGATGAAGATTGTAGAAGAAGGTTACATGAAAGACTAGTTGTTTGGTGATCTTAGTTGTTAACCTCAAGGTTCTTGGTGTTCTTCTTCGTCTACTAGCCTCCCTCTTTATATATATAAATCTCAAGAAATTAGCAGAGATGGAGATGTTCTACTACTTGGTGTAGGGTATTTCACCGCATTTCTTTTGAATTGAGTTTCTATTGTATTGTATTTTGATTGACTTGAACAGTGTAGTTACTGTAGTACTAAGAAAATGAATATTGACTTTTATTTAAAAAAAGAAACGGTTATACCCGCCACCCACCCTACCCGACCCGCCATTTAATGGGTCGGGTAGGATCCTACCCGTTTAATGGCGGGTAGGGTGGCGGGTAAAGTTTTTCTTACCCGCCATCCAGCGGGTAGGGTGGCGAAATAGGCCATATCCTACCCACCCTACCCGTTGTGCAGCCCTAACTATGACTATTGTTGTGGTGTCGTCATGGTATTGTCAGTAGGCAATAGTATTACAAAAATTGTTATGGTTAACTATCACAAGTAGTGGGCACGTACGATGCACGTCGGCGACATTACTTTTTCTTAATTTTTCCTTCCATTTCTTAAAAATCGGTACTTTCATTTTATTTTCCAATTTGGCTTATTATTGGGTAAAAATGAAAAAGTGAAAATATCACTTTTAATGAAACGGAGGTAATCTTTCGTATTCGAAACTAAAATCTTTAGATTCTTCTAAGTAGTTTTATAGTGTATCAAGTGAAGTATTTGAGCATCATATAGGCAACATATAAAAGTTACATAGGCTCTTTCGATTTACCTTTAAGTTATCAAAACTAGTCATAAAAACCCAAGGTGACCAAACTTGTGGTACAAAAACCCCACTCAAATGTTGGGATTCATTAAAACTCCATCTTAAACTAAGTTGATACAAAAACTCTAGATTTTAAAAATTGATACAAAAACCCTAAATTTCAAAATTGGTTTCATCAAATTTTATGATGAAACCAAAAATTGGTTTCGTCAAATTCTATGAGGTTTCATCAAATTTTTTGGGTTTTTGTGTTACTTTTGTTTTTTGGGGTTTTTGTGTTACTTTTGTTTTGGCGGGTTTTTTGTGGATGGACAGTGACACCTTTGGGATTATAACTCGCGGACCGTTAAATTATAGCTAGTTTTTTTTTGGAGGATTGTAAGTACATTAAAAAGTAAAAATTTGATATTGTTGTTTATACTCATTGCGTAGGTAATTCAAAGAGCTTTTCAAATATATAAAATTCACAAAAATCCGACATACCATTTGGAAGATACGGAGTTTTTAAATATTTGTCTTTTTTTTATAAAAATGACATTTCTGAAAATAAACGGTTTCACATATTATTATTTTTAGGTCCCTAATCTGTTAATCATTTCTGTCCTTAGTTAGGTATATATTAAGCAAAAGGTCCCTATTCCGTTTGGTGAACCAAAATCCGTTTGGTTAACCAAAAAATGGGTAAGGATTATCATTTTGGCTTGCTTGCATTAAACAGGGGGAGATATCGTGCAAAATTTGTTATGGTTAACTATCATATCGTGCAGATTTTCCACTACAAAAGAAAAAAAATTAAAACAAAAAAAATAAAATAAAAATAACAAAAATAAAATATAATAATGAAGAACACGTGTCGCATACCTAGAGGGGTAATGAGGTAACTCTACCACTTTTGGACACCCCTTATCACACCATTTTGGTTGGGAATAAATCTCGTATCCCCCGGTTAGTTTTGGTATATACCCCCAATCTGGCCAGTGAAAAAAGGCCCTAGACTATTACTAACAATACCTACTGAGGCAACACATAGAATTTTCCTAAGCCACACTTTTAAGGGAGTGATTTACACAGACCAAATCGTCTAATTTATTGCCATCCATTTTATACAGGGAAACACCTCTCATCTCGATATGGTGTTGTTGAGCTTCCTTTCTTAGGCTTTTGAATGGCATGACTTCCCACTTTTTGTAGTTGGAATTTTTGCGTGTTTCACTCATGTCAGGTGATCCTGAGATAGGTCCACTATTGTCGTAGCTCACGTTGCTCCATATTTTACAGCTGCCGAATGGTCCTAGGGTGCCATTCTGTCCCTCTTGGCTTCTCTTTAGGTGCAAGGCAGCAGTATGAGCTCTGTTTATCGTCTCCCGACTCGGAATACCTGACCAATCTTCGTTCCTCTCAGATCTCATGGGAGAATGAATCCTAATAACCTGTGCAATCAAATCCAAATTAACCCAATCACTTAACCGTGCATAACCATGTGAGTAAATGAACTTGTGAATGAAACAAAAGTTTGTGAACGATGATTACGCCAAGACACTCTAATAGTTGATAGTAGGCCCGTCCTTGCAGGGGATTGTGCCCTTGTCTAGGCGTGGAGAAGTAGCGAGTCCTACACGACAGCAAGTGTGAGAATATGACTTCTCAAATGTCCTGATCAACAGTTAAATTATGCATGTGAATTTAACGCGCACCAGCAAAATAAAAACTGACCATTCAGTATAGCCTGGATCTACTGTAAAACCATATATGTTGACTATATCACACATGGAGAGTGCTAGTTCTATCGATTTCATTCCAGTTCCTTTGGCACCTCTTCGCAGTACAATGCCTTGGAACAGATAGACTGGATTTGTGATGCCCTGCAATACGCACGCAATTGAATTAAATTTGGTGAGAAGCATGGAAGCTCTTAAGTGAACCGTTTCATCCATAACGAACTTAAAGGAGGTGCATACTGCAATTTTACATGAACCACCTTGGAGGTAGAATAGTAGCAGCAAAACACAGGAATCCAAAAATTCATTGAACAATATAATATGGCTGATGCATTTCATACCATAGGCAGTGATGTGGATAAGTAATGAATGGCTTGCTTTTTAATACATCCATTTCTCAGAAAATTAGAGTTTGGATATTTAGGTCTAATGAAATGCAATTTTTACCTTTATCATGTCGTTGAAGTCTTTATGGGTCACACTTTTAATTATGAGCACCTCATCAGCTGCAAAGTCAACATATTTATAAGGAGAGGAAAGAAAGCAACCTAACTTTAACATGCTACTCATAAGCAAATTACTGAACAGAAAAATAACTACTAATCTAGGATTCCTGAATCAGAATGGGAACTGGCGTATACATTGCCTGGTACTAAGTCTTAATCTAGTCACAAGTTTTCTTCCATTAGTTTTTACATTCCTACTTCCACCTGAACTTTTAGAAACATCAAAACTTGCACAAAGTACTCCTTGACCCTAGTGCCATCAGTTGATCATAGCTGCAAATATGCTGATAAATCAATCAACTCCATGGCGGTTTCCAATTACCTGCTAGAGGCTTACCACTTGTAATCTCTCAGCATCATCATCTTTATTATGGTGATCTTTACTATTAAGTTAACCAATCATCACTTCATATGTGGTCTCAGATATGTTTTGCAGACATACATATCAGGATATCACATGTTACGATAGAAATGACCCTAAATTTTAGGCAATAATATTATTATTAATAACCACAGATTTTATTTACATCCTTGTTGATACGTTTGTCTTAAGGGTAGAGATATATAGGGGGTAAATGTCATCCAAACATAAAGCGCATTCATCGACATCCTAACTTGTTCGGTAAAAAGAAAAAGGCTAACTACACAACTAGAATCCAACTTACCAGATCCATCAAGAATTTCAACCATTTTACGAGCAGCACCCCTCACAACAAGGCGGAAGTCTCTCTTCATACCAATATGCTTGGCATATTTCTGGATTATAATCACAAATTGAAAATCAATAGCCGAATCAAAGGATATTTGGTAAGGTATACGTCAAATAGGTAAAACAAAATGGAAATTTGAGAATGCAACTTGGAGTTGGCATATACGAAGAAAATTTAAATATATACCTTATTTACAGGAGCTTCGTTTTCTCGTATTACTGCGTCATGACTGTCAATTTCTTCTCCAAATTCAGTCTTTAAGAGATCCCCTGAGTTTCCAACGACTGCACATCTCTCAAACTGGCGTGGGTGAAATGGAGGTGTTGACGGTAACAGCACGTTAAGGTGCTCCTCACATAGAGAACGGTTGTAGCATTTATCTGCTCCCCTACATCAAATGAAAAGGAGGAATGCTTACTGATACTCCAGATATCTTACAGTTATAAGATATTCAGCCAGTATGGTCCATATTGAGTAGTGCAAAATCAAATGAACAAACTGGATGGGCCAAGAATCAATGATCATACAGTTGTGCAATCCGTTGAGCTGCATAGGTAAGCCATCCTTCTGGACGGGTATCGAGATACTCTCTCGTCAACACTGTCGTCATATTACGGTACTGCATGCTGGTGGTGTTAGTGCACAAGAACCCTCAGAACAACAAAAGTATAAAGATAGAGAGAAGGAACCCTAACCTGCTCCCACAAAAGAATAGCCTCACACACATCATAAGGGTACTCCAGCGGTTCATGTTTTTTGAATTGCTTGTTGTACTGTTCTAAATAAGAAAAAGTTAGAGAGAAAAACTTCAATTACAAATGAACTAGCATTAGAAAGAGGGAACTCAGAAGAACCAAAAATTAGAAGTTCAAAGAGGTACTAACCCAAGTGCTGTTTGTGCCTTTAGGATATTTCAGGACCAATTTACAGTGGTCAATAATATGTGCAGTAAGTCCAAGTCCTCTATTAGCCTACATGCAAGTTGTAGATCAATACGAGTCCATAGAAGTCAGCTTTAAGGTAACCGATCCAAAGACGAGGTACGAGAAAGTATAATTCATTAATTCAAATAGAAAATCAGACTTTCTATACAATCAACAAAAACAACCAGAAAGCTGTAATAAAAAAAGCACACCACTGAACACGTCATCCCAGCAGATACCTTTAATATGATTATGCTGTAATTTTCAGATACACCATACTCAAGCTAGAACAAATGGTACCCTGTTTTGTGTCTTTATTAAGTTAGAATCCAGATATAACTTCAACTAACTGACTTTTCTATACATAGTAAGTGCGCGTCTCTAGTAAAATGGTCGGGATTTGAACCCACTGCCTGAGATTAAAACTCACCTAATCCTCAGCAATTAACCACTCCACTATTCTCGTCCTAAAAGAAAAAGTACACAAGATTAAGTATACATGTCGAAGTTTCTTGATATAATTTCGCTTCATCACTTTGGTTTCCAAGAAATTGGCGCATCCTAAATATGGCAGTCAGTAACTAACATTGAAATCTACTGGGGCACAAATTTTGTTGTTTAGATAATGCAACTGACAAGAGTAAATTTCTGTGAACATCTACTTTTTGTAGGGTCATATTATTAAGAATTCAATCTCGAATAAACTTACAGACCCACTTTGTTGCTGATTAGAAATACTGTACCCAATCATGTGGTAGTTTACTGGCAACTTTTTCCCAGGGTGATGAAAATTTCTCCTAAGCAGTAAAGGTAGTAATACAAAACTTGTAAACATGCCCTACTCAAAGTATTTTGCTTTAAAATTGCATTCTTGAAAATGGTTCCTTTTAGTTGCATTACCATACTCACAAATGCGTATATACTGTGACCAAAAAGTGTTGAACAATTTTCAGAAGGATAACAGCATCGTCGCAAGAGAATGACAGGAGACAAACCAGAAAAAGACAGTTGTTTTGCCTCGTTTGTCCATTACGAAGCCAAACACTAAAGCAACATTGGAAAAACAAGCTAGGCAATCATGATGACAATAGAAACTCAAAATTGAATTCTGAGATTGGAATATACAGCTCAATAGGCCTCAAGTCCAAGCGTGTTAAAGCAAGACTGCTTCGGTGCTTCCCTGCCCCTTTACTTAGCTTAATTAGAAACACTGGTTATTTTATTTATTTATTTATTTATTGTTCAAAATCAACAGACAACGTATCAAACACATAAAGAGCAACTTAAATCAACACACTCACAATACAATTTCAAGATATATCAGAATCAAATAAAGTATAAATCAGATCATCAGTGAACTTGAGCATCCATTTTATAGATCTAAATTAATACAACACCATTACTGTGATGAAGAAATTGAAAGAAGAAGCAATTAGTTAGTTACTACTTACAATACATTGCTGAACATTAGTTTGGAAATCAGAAAGAATCTTGATCTCAACTCGGTTTATATAATACTTTTCGTAATCTGAGAAATTTGAAGTCTGAATTGCCAGAACCACAAGTGTAAATATCACTACAACACAAATCAGAAGTGGTATTATCGGTCTTGAGTTTGTAGATGAAGACGACGACGACGAAGGAACCCGTATTCGTCTCATTCTTTCAAAACGAGTTATGGATCCGAGTTTGAGGTGTCTGAATGAAATCGGTTTCAACTTTTCTGGTTTTGTAATTGTAAGGAAGAGGAAGCGGAGGAGCGAGGAGGGTAGAAAAACACGTGATGATGGAATCTTTGCGTTATGGTCAAACCTCGTTGACTGAAAGAAAAAAAAATTGTTTATTTTTGGAAATTTTCAGATTTTCCTTTTCCGGTTTGGCTTCTATGTTTGGTGGTTGCCTTATTCCGTTCAGATTCTAATTCTATCTTTTGGAAAAACTATAAGTAGAGACCCAGGAGAAGTATGTAATGCACAACGGAGTTGCTTTAAGGGATCAATTATATTGAAACAATGTCTTTCTCAACAAGTTCTCGTAAGGAAGAAAATTTCTGGAGTGTCTTGCTACCTAGTGAAACAATTAAGGAAGAAAATTTCTGGAGTGTCTTGCTACCTAGTGAAACAATCAAGTTAGAAACTGATAGTGAGTCGTCCATCTTGTCTGTGGAAAGGATTTACAACACTTCAGTAGAAGATCATCTGATTGCTTTAGTTGATGAGTACGCTAAAGATCACGCTCATATTTTGTTCAAAATTGAGAAGATTTTAAAAAAAAATTAGTACGTTCAGGGCATTGAAGAAAGGTTGGAAAATCATTATTTTCATTCTCCACGTCAAAATTAATGCTCCCCTCCCGTAGCAAACTTATTTCGGAGAAGATGTTTTACTTGCATCCATATCATTGGACTGAGGACACCATGTCCAAGAGTGGAGGAAGTAGGTGACGCTTTGCATATTGCACTCTATTTCCATATCTTGACAGAAAAAGTGATGATCTTAAGGAATTTTATCCTCAAAAATACCACATCGCGTGATACAAAGAATTCATGGTTTTCCAAATCAAATACTCGCCAACCTTTTCTTCCATGAGGATATCCAACAAAAATGCATCGACGACTTCTAGGATTAAATTTATTCTTGTCTCGAGACACTAAACTAGGCATAACACAAACATCCAAAAAATTGCAGATGAGCATACGAAGGAGGCTTCCCATGTAACAATTCATACGGAGTTTTCCCATTACGTTGGTGTCTGAATAATATATGCGGAAGTCAAAATGCATTCACCCCAAAATTTTAATGGTAAATTACCTTGGAACCGTAGAGCTCTCCCGACATTAAGTAGATGACGATGTTTGCGTTCAACACGTCCATTTTGTTGAGGTGTATCGACACATGAGGTCTGGAATTCGAGGTGTTCAGGCAAAGTAAGGAACTAATGGTCGAAATTCCGTACCATTATCACTGTACCACTTTAACCTCGCTTATCAAATTGAGTCTTAGCCATAGCACAAAGTTTTTGAAGATTTGGGTCACTTCGGTATTTATGTGCCATTAAATAAACCCAAACACCTCGAGAATGATCATCAACTATGGAAAGAAAATAATGTGCACCACAAGAAGAAGAAGTACGATAAGCACCCCACACATCGTGAACTAAACCAAATAAATCATTAGCTTTATTCATACCGATTGGAAAAATATCACGCAGTTTGTTTTGCCTTGAAACAAACATCACATGGTTCACCACGAATTTTCACAATCGCTTTTTATTAACACTGTAGGGAAATAATTTTGTTCGACGCAAGCCTATGCCATAAATAATAAGTATTTCTTGTAGTTACTGACGGCTGTATCGTGTCACACTCCTCCTAAAAATATAGACCCCGTCCTTTGCTCACCCACTCCAATCAAGGTCCTTTCCTGAATCAAACATAGCTTATCGGTCAATGTCACCATGCATTTCATGTCGTTAATCGTCCCAAGGAAACTAAATTGCAATAAGGGTAGGCACAAATAAAACATGATTTAGTTTCAAATTAGGACCAAACACAACAGTTAATAGGTGACAAGCCTATCCGCCGTAAGTGAAGATTCTTTCCTGGCCATATGTCTCGATGCGCCCGTGTCAAGTATCCACTTACCGAAAATTTCTCTTTCAACTCTCCTTGTTCGATGAGTTAAGGATGTTAGCGATGGCGGCCAATTGAGAGTCTGTGAGAGTATTCATTATCGTTGTCTGATCTTGTGCTGGAAATAGAGACACCACCAAAGTTTTCACCTCCACTGAGGCGAAATAGTGGCATTGGCAATTTTTGGCTTTCCTTGATCTTTTTGATCCTTGTTGTACACGCGCTCATTTCCTTTCCCCTGCTTTTTCTAACCACCACTCCATGATTTTCCGCAATGCTTACAAGTTGGTTTGTCTGCCAGACATTGTAGTCATCCTAGCAACAGGTCCCTTTGTCACCTTGGGGCTTGTCTTCCAAATCCCACAGCCTTCCACACGTACGTCTCTTGTCCCTGATGTCTTTCCTCCTGCACAACCAATGCATATACACGACTTAGTGACCCGAGAGGATCTTGAGCAATTATATGAGCGGGCCGTCCCATATATCGTATCGTCAAGACCCATCAAGAACTGATGAACACGTTCTTCTTCGTTGTTTATCCCATAAACATGTACACTTATTACAGCTGCACATGGAGGTTTAAGGTGGTTACTGAGTTCTTCCCATAGAACTTTCTCGCAATTGCAACATCCTTGGTCCATTCCCAATCGAAATCGGTTCTTCAAATCATCCCAAAGCTCCTTGCAAGGTCTCATAGTAAGTAATAGCTGACCGCAGATCTCGGCTCAATGGATGTAGCAATCCATCCAACAAGCATTGAATTAACACTCCACCAATCTTCACATCGATCATCTTCCTTAGGTTGGGTAATTTTTCCATCCAAAGGAATATTTTCCTGCCAAACGCATTTCGCATTGATCGAAACCATTCTTCATAGTTATCACCATTCGCTTCAGGGAAATAACTACCCGTGTGATCCGAAGGATGCAGTAGTATGGTGAAGATGAATCAATTTTTCTTTCACCATTAGATGTCGGGTCTTTCCCATTAGAGTCTTTCCTAGTCATGATGCAAAGCTTCTTCGGCTCCATTTCTCTGTATAAAAGATTTGATTAATTCGTTTTGGCTCCTGATGCCATAAAGAAGTTGAGAAGAAGAGAATC
Source organism: Papaver armeniacum (assembly GCA_023531295.1). Classification (NCBI taxonomy): domain Eukaryota; kingdom Viridiplantae; phylum Streptophyta; class Magnoliopsida; order Ranunculales; family Papaveraceae; genus Papaver; species Papaver armeniacum. The sequence continues at coordinate 93,170 of JAJJWW010007798.1, read as the reverse complement.
AATAATGCACAACGGAGTTGCTTTAAGGATCAATTATATTGAAACAATGTCTTTCTCAACAAGTTCTCGTAAGGAAGAAAATTTCTGGAGTGTCTTGCTACCTAGTGAAACAATTAAGGAAGAAAATTTCTGGAGTGTCTTGCTACCTAGTGAAACAATCAAGTTAGAAACTGATAGTGAGTCGTCCATCTTGTCTGTGGAAAGGATTTACAACACTTCAGTAGAAGATCATCTGATTGCTTTAGTTGATGAGTACGCTAAAGATCACGCTCATATTTTGTTCAAAATTGAGAAGATTTTAAAGTATGTTCAGGGCATTGAAGAAAGGTTGGAAAATCGTGAGAAGAATGACAAAGGTATTAGCAGTAAATTCAAGAAAGGATTTCCCAACTGGGACTACTTTTTTTCAAACATTTGATGGATGAAATTAATGAAGAACTGCGATAGGTTTAATTAAGTTTAGGCTTAATCTCATGTATCGTTATTATGAATTAATGAATGAAATTTATTTTTGTTAAATCTTTGTCTCATTACTGATATACAAATGCAACACCTTATAACACTTTTACTCAAATATAATTCGATTTTCATTTACTCTCTGGTAATAAAGGAATTAATGAACACAATTTAATCTCTCTTGTTCTGTCCCTAACTAAGAGGGAATACTCATTATATATCTACTAGTCATTGCTGCTAGATGTTCAGATAACCGGGGAATGGCTGAAACAAAATACCAATCAGTTATCTTCCTTCTGTGCCCATATCTGTTAAGTTCTTCCACGGCTCTACTTTTGCTGTCGACTACACCCACCATGAAATTGGACCCAGACCATCAAAATCGATTGATGCCTGAAAAGCCCCATTAAAAAAAAACACAAAGTAAGAGAGGGAACTGAATAAACACTGCTGCGACAACAAATTATTCCAAACTTATTTTTACACTAAGGTATGCTACTTTACAATGAGGTACAGATACAGTCAATCAATGAGATGACTTCCCTGTTGCTTCAATATCAACGAAGAGATCAAATTCAACACTTGTACCCAGAGGGAAAATAATGCTTACAGCACATGGCATCATATAAAAGACACAAGTTTAATTGCAGCAAACAAATTAAACAAGGGTCCGGGTGTCCCTGAACCAACAAAACCTATGAGCTATTGGATGTGAACATCCCTTAGGACAAAATCACATTTCTTTATCAAAAAATCTAGCTTAGATCCGGCTATCGGAGTAGTGATGCAGGAATATAAAGTCGTGGCACTTCATCAATAAGAGATCATTGACCTAATATGATAACCAGCGTCACTAGGGGTTAACAAGTACCAATTCTAGACTACTGTGTGGGAAATAATATAATGGTGCATACATAAACATACAGTTGTCAGTCACTCGCACCAATAATAACTGAAGTTAATGCTAGAAGAAGGGCAAATTCCTTGAGAAAAAATTAAATAAAAAGGATGTCAAGGACGAAGGAACTTACAGTAATCACCATTGGGGCAAATGCCTTCGAATCTTTTTCTTGTTCAAGCGGGATGGGAGGATATGAAATTTTGTGAACTCGGAAACGAATCTGCAATTGAATCGAAGTCGGAAGATAGTTCACATTGACGTAGTAACTAGGGAAACAATTGAGCCAGAAATCTAAAAAAATAGATCATAAGGCTAAACCTCGTCGTCCTGCTCTATAGTTAATTCTACATCGTTATATATCCATGTCCATCTTCCATCTTCACTACTGCAGAGACCACACCAAGAAACCAAATTACTTATAATGAATACAGAAGTAGAATAGTGAAAATAAAAAGCAGCAGTTCAAAAAGGATTTCTAATGGAGCTAATATGGGTAAAGAACACTTACAACTTGGATGGGTTAGGCAAAAGATGGACGGGTACGGATATGTCTTTAAAAAAACCTACAGACACTGCCACCATTGTGGATTTAGAAACATGTGGAAACAATTAAAGTGACCACCATAAGAAAGAAAAGAAAAATAAAAATAAGAAATGCTTATAAGCTAGAAAACGATTTGCTGTACATACATCGTAAACCATTAGCATCTGATGCGTCAACCTTTCCAGAAAGAATCTCACCCTCAAAAGGACGGAACATGATTAGCCTAAAATCAACCTGCAAAATGAGAATAAAACTCGCAAATGAAGCAACATTTAGTTTCTTTGGTAAGCTACAAGTAGCAATCATCTTCTTAGATTTGGTGTAACAAAAATATATCTGCTATACATAGAAGGAAAAGAAAAAACTGCTTTCTCAATGGTAAGATGTCACTGTTAACAGTTCATAGCTTTAATAGATCTTCAAGATGAGCAAAAATTAAGATACCGTATAGGTTGAAGCACCATCTCCTGCAAATATGAAGCCGCCCTTAATGGATTTAATGTCATAGACGGAGATGCATAAACCCAACTGTGTGATAACCTTCATAAAAATAGATATGACTCAATACATACTGCTCTTTGAAATCAAGCAAGCACAACAAGAACAACACAGAAGATCAAAAGAGACACTCAAGAAAGAAAATGGTTTTACCTTATCCACAAATAGTTTCTCTAGCTCTCCCCGTATAGCTTCAGGAAGAGGAAGGCTGAGGAGATTAGGAGGTAAACGCAAGGTATGCTCAATTAAACTAAGGACGAACATTCCGCCTTCTTCAACTGGATCTTCTTTAAACCAAGGATGAGGTGTTATTTGTTTGGAAAACGTTTTATCCTCGATTCAGGCTCAGTGTTATAGTTTGGGATACTGTTAATAACAGTTTCTGCAACAATTGAAAGCATCCATAAGCAACTTTTCAATCAAAAATGAATACATGGATACTCTTAGTATGCCAAAGTATTACAAGGTACAAAAATCTTGTCGAAAAAATACAAATTGCAGCTAAAACAGGAAATACCTCCCACGTGTTAGAGGAAAGAAGTCAACCATCGTTCCTAAGCAAACTGATTTACTAACTAAACAAACCAAGTTGAGCCCAGGGAATAATTTTGATTTTATTACAATATAGTATGCATGACACAGCAGCAACTCTTGGTAAAACGAATCCTAAAATCCTATCCCCCCGCTTATTCGGGATGAAAAACTCATCCAAATTCAGATACTATAATAGAATAATCTAGCTGATTGCTTAACAATACATAACCAGATATTGATGATGTATAACAATTACGAAATCCGCAAATTCAAACAACTATGACACACTCAAAAATGACAAATTTGCACTAAAGTCGCATTGTGCAGTCATGGATGTGATGTGATACAGCATGATAAGAAGGCACGATAACATGTTTAGCCACAAGCCCTGCAAGCACTGTAGGGTAGAGACTCACTAGCTAGGCACTTCACACTACAGTCTAGCTACATTTTTTAAGTCTAAAATAAATGCAGTAGTTAAGTAAAGGACCATTAGCTCTAAATAGACGCAGGAGTGGCGGTTAGCTCTAAATAGGTGCATGAATGAACCAGCAGGCAAAAATCGAGCATTAGGATTAAACAAGCAAAATCCAAGAAGACAAGAAAAGTTCATTATTTTTTGTCGTCCTTCTCATCCTCTAAAAATCAAGTACTGGATACTAAACATATGTACGTAGATAACAAAACCATAATCAAGCATCTTAACGTGCATGTAACCATATGCAAATGTTTTTTTCCAAATGTTAGGTCACGTGACAAATTTAAGACACAAGCTACCGGGCATATTCTTAACAGTGAGGCAGAATTTAATAAGGTCGCTTTATAAATTTTGATTCATAGTGCACTTAATGGTAATGATGAAGGATGAGCCCAATAACATAAAGTTCATGAACTCTTATTTTTCTTCAGACCTTCACTCATGCTTCTTGAATCTGATCATCGGCAAAATAATATATCTAAACTGGCTTCATCAGTTTGTTTTGTTTTTCTATCTTAAACATCAATTTTATCTGGCCATTTTTTGACCAATCCAACCAATAAAGATTTGTCTAGCCATTTTATGGTTACTTAAACGTTTTCTAATACACAGAAAGAATAGTCTTGTGGTCTTCTATGGAAGATTTTTGTGGGTGGAATGAATGAATCATACTTCGAACGACCATGGGTTTAATCCTGTAACGTGCAACATAACCAGACAAGTTCACATCGATGAAAATTATGAGAAATATCAAAATTAAGATCACGTAATTGCAAGAAAGAATTTCTCAGACATTCATATTCATTTCATATCCTCAAACGATTACACGAACCCTATTAAGGTTTCATTAATTTTGAAACAAGTCTCATGTGGAGCAGCTCCTTTTAAGTCGATATTACGGGTCTTTTATACTAACGGCCTCCCAATTGTTTCTGCTAGGTATAAACCTTTACCCTATATTCAAACCAGATGAAGTTGCTTATACATTTATCCCTAACATAGGTATGACGACCATATTATGATGATTGTGCCCATGAACTATGACATGCTTAATATTTGAAACAAGGAACAGAATCAAATATACTATCATTCGTATTAATAATCAAATAAACAACCGTTTGGGTATTTTATCAAACACCTTGTATGCATATTTTTTTAAAACGACTAATCCCTAGTATTCTAAACCAAAGACTAGTAATTATACCTGAGAAGAAAGCTGAAATTAAGGAGTAGCAATAAAATCAGAGTTAATCAAAATCTCTGATGAAACCGGTCTAAGTTGAACTGAGGGTTTCTAATGCCTTTCTTACCTCTTGTTGCGGCTCTCCTCTAATCTTTACTTCTTACTCGATATATCGGCAGTCTGGCCGTGACGAAACTAGCCAAACTCTTATAGGACGGATATTCCCGATTTTTGGTCTAAAATTTTACAACCCCAGTTGACGACTTAGGGCAAGTCTTATGGTGGAATCCATCCATCTTCCATCTTCACGCCACCTCCGCCCTTGGAACTGTGGATGGAAGCGCAAGTGTAATGGTGGAATAGTAGAAACGCTATTCTTAATAGCGTTTTACGTCAATCTTAATAACGCTAAAAAAAACATTATTCTTAATAGCGTTTTATGCCATTAAGAATAGAGTTTTTTTCTCAGCCGTTAGATTCTCAACAACTCAGTTTAAATCTACGGATAAAAAAAAAACGTTATTTTTAATGGCATAAAACGCTATTCTTAATAGCCATTAAGAATAGAGTTTTTTTCTCAGCCGTTAGATTTTCAACAACTCAGTTTAAATCTACGGATTAAAAAAAACGCTATTCTTAATAGCGTTTTTTTGTCTTTTAGCGTGCTATTCTTAATAGCGTTTTACGCCAATCTTAATTGCGTTTTTCATGGATTCCACGGACCCTTCCACCAAACCATGGAACCTTGCTTGGATTTTGTGTGGAAAACCCCAACTTGGAAGCCACTAGACTTGATATTCCATGAATTTTCCACACTTGGAATAGGTTGGATTCCACCATAAGACTTGCTCTTATATTGGTTTATTTAGGACCTTAGGTCAGAGAAGGAAGGAATATTTGAAGGTACATAGACCTCGGACTAAAATTTGACTAGTACATAGTTTATTCGCGCTTAGTGCTCTGCGTTCCGTTAAAAACACCAACTATACATGCTCACGAACAAATTCGACTCAAAATTTGAAAGTATGTGTATGATTAAACACTGTTAACCACCCTGGAATAGTTACACTAAGATTTAATCATCAATGATAGCCAACACAGGATAAATTGGAAGAAACAAAAGAGAAGAGAAACATGTATCAAATAATGGTTTAAAGAACAAATTCCCAAAGCCGAAAAGAACTAATGCAGTTCAAATTCTATAATTACAAAGTTGACATCTTTCTGAACAGGGAAAGATGCTTGAAAGTTGAGGAAGGTATTTACACCAAAAGAAGAAAGAAAGAAAAAAGCTAATACCTACGAGAGACATTATCTGGAGGTCTCTGACTGGTTCCGAATCCGTTACCAGTACTAGAAGATGTCCCATAAAACTGACCATCAAAAGGCTGTCCATTAATGATATTGTTATTATTATTGTTATTGCTATTACAAGGTTGCATCATATTATTACCCTGCAGCTGGACACTTGAGGGTAGTCCACTGGAACCAGTCTGAGGGGTCCAACCACCCGACTGCCAGGGAGAAGCCATATTTTGGTGGCCTCCTACAAAGCTATGAATCATATTCACTGGAGCTTGGAAAGGCATATTTTGCTGCTGTACCATCAATTGACCATGGGGCAATTGCTGCGGTGTTGCCACCGCCAAATGGGGCACTGTTTGTTGCTGAAAACCATGCATTAACTGCACTGGTAGTGGTGGGGGTGGGGGTAAAGATACTGGAAGACGGGGTGTGTTTTGTTCTGGAGGCTGCCATTCTGGGATATCATCATCATCATTCCAAGGATTATTAACTTCAACCCTGGCACTTCGACCCTGCTGCCAATTCACACCCTTGTTAGATGTAGTTTCATTTTGCCCATACATTTGTATCAGTTCTCTCATTTGCCCAGGAGGGGCAAAAGAGGTTCTTGGAGGAACAGAGGGTTTGGAGGTTGGAAACTGAGAAACTGGGGGTTTTGAACCACTAACAAATTCAAATTCCGGCAAATCGTCATCATCTTTGCCAGTTGCTGGGCCAAAACCTGGTGGAACATCATCAATGGGCTCATCATGCGATGGTAAACGAGAATTTCTGGTGGGAGGCGGACCTAAGATGGATGACATGGGTTTAGTGACTCTGTTAGTTTCCTTTTCTTGATGTTGTCTCCTTACATGGTTCTGTTTTTTAGAGCTGTGTCTATGATGTGATGAAGAGTTGGGTGATATTGTGGAAGTTATATGCACCTTTCTCCATACAACAATGCCAATCAGGCCATTATCTAAAGCATTAAGTTTTTCAACGTCGTCTTTTGGAACATTCTTCCCTAGCATTTCAACTGTTCTAGCGTGAGGTGGACACAAGTAAAGTTCAACAGCAGGCGCAGGCTCTGCAAACCCTACTCGCTCATCAGCAACGTACGAATCAGCCACCTGAAGAGGACAATAGGATCTGAGGTCAGCAAATGAAGCATTAACTCCTTAGTGCCAGGAGAAGTCGATTCTATTTCAAGTTAGTTGCCCAAAACCCACTATTTCAATTGGCTATTTAGAATATTTATTAAGACATGACAGTGAAAACAAACACATTAAAAACCCGCTATAGATGGGCGTTGAGAGTATCAGCAAAATTAAATTTGTGATGGACAAAATTTTGTAATGGACAAAATGATATAAGATTTAAGAAGGTTGCATCACCTCGCGAAGATATCCACGCCCGCTCTCAGGGGAGTCCTCCTTCCAGGTAATATGTACTACCTGTAGCAGCCAACAAATTCATAAATAACATCATGAATGGAAATTTTCACTTTAAACGTAGTGGAAGATGAAACATGTGGTTCGTAAAGACAACTAAGAAAAGAAACAACTGCAGTATGCTTTAGTGATCAAAAAACAATAACACTGCAATTTGAAGCCTAAAACAAAATAGTGTAGCATACAGTTGATCAAAAAATCCTCTTTCTTTACCTGTGCTACACAAACAGGTTAACATACTGCATAGAGAAAATAAGGACAGGTGTACTCACTAGCGAGCAGGAAGCCCAATGATAGCATGAGCTACTGATAAACAGAGGTTTCTCAAATTTTCATAGTTTGTTAAATTAATACAAATTAATAAGAAGAGTTGACCTACAAAATTCATTAGGAATGACATGGATGCAGTTCTAGTTTGTGGATTCAGATAGTACAATTTTTCCAAGTCAACATTCAAACATTTATAGTTGGTGTATCATTCAGGTTCGCATTTCCTTACAGCTGAATTACATAAAGATATTAAACCCAATGGTACTACAGTCGGGGAGGAAGAATGATACACGTAAAACTAGAGAAAGTAATGAATAACTGAAAAACAGCATAGGCATTTCAAAAATATTCTAAAAAACTGGAATAAACATAAACCACTTTGTCCAAGTAGAATCACAAGGTAAAGCAAAGCAAGGCGCAAAACAACAGAACTGGCGCATTCAAAATTATCTGATGAGAAATGCATTTGAAGCCTAATCCAATTTGGCAACCTCATCACTTAAAGTAATACTAAGGCTATTATGGATATAATGACTTTCATGGGAGTAGTTAAGTTCGCACAAGTGAACTGAAAAAGTAACTCGAAGTATTGTGTAGTGTTCAAACTTGAAAGTGATAATGATTTATCAGGTAAAAACTCAACAAGAAGAACAAAACAACATACCATAAGTGTGCGACTTCGAGACATAGGCAGTTCTTGGAGAAACTTTCCGAATGCATCAAGCTTAACTCTGCCTTTTATATCAAGGAAGCTTGGCCATTCTTTAGTTGATGCTTTTTCACCACTATATCAAAGAACAGGAGAAGAGGAAAATGCAATCAGAAGCAATAAGGAACTGAACATGAACATGAACATGAATGCAACAATTTAGGAATTAAGAACTGAACATGAGTGCAACAATTTAGGATTTAGTCGCTTAAAAACCTCTGAATTACGAAACAATCTTGCGCAGCAGTATGTCTATTCAAGAGAACTTCGCACCATGAGACAACCATCTCTAAATATTATCGACCTTGACGTATTTTCAGCTCAGTAAAACTATTCAGGTGTTCAAGGATGTATAAAATAGACATAGATAAACTACCAAAAGCCTTAAACATGAAAGTACCAATAAGGACAACAAAATAATTGACAAGATCACGTTGTTGGTGTCGGTGCCATCATTATTACTATTACTACTCTAGAAAGACAAACATAGTGGTGTTAGATGTTAGCAACTCGTAAACTGGCAAATCATAAAGTGTTACCCACTAACAGTGATGAAACTTAAGCTGATGAGAAGCAGACCTTATAAAGGAGCCATGAACTGTGACTATGGATGAGACATTCAACTGCAATTTTCCTTCCCATGCATGCTCCATATTAGCTGCAGCACCGTCAAGATGAGTTTTTGATTCAACTAGAACTTCACCAGATTTCAACTGAGTCCTCGCACTACTACTATATTCTGGTTCCACTTTGTCAGCTTTGTCCTGGGCAGCAGCTTTATCAACGACGGAAGCTTTTTCGGCGGTGGTAGCTTTATCAACGGCAGCAGCTTTTTCCAAGGCAGCAGTTACAGGGTTGACCGGAGTAAGATCAGATGAATCAACCTTCGAATTGGTATCTATGCTCTTCTTCTCTTCCCCCACGGACTCGGATGTTGCAGCTTCCTTTTGCAAGTTCTCAAAAGGCGGCTCAGAATCAAGGGACTCCATGAACTCATCAAGAGAAACTATAGGAGGAAGGAATTCTGGGTCCTTCAATTCATCCATCATCAGTCCCTGCAGGAGATCAGTTCCATCACTTGGAACAGCACTTATACTACCTTGGTCATCTAAGATAACCTTCTCAGTAGAAGTGATTTCAGATTTTCCATTCTCATCTGATCTCCGCGGAGTTTCAGCTTCTAATTCTTTAGCTCTTGGTCGAAATTGAGAAGTAGAACTTTCCCCAGCAGCAACCTCAACTGAAGGACCATCATCTTGGTCAAATTCCACTTGAAATTCCCCTTTATGTGTCTTCCGAACCAAACGTCTAATGTCAACTTGTGAATCTGGCAACACCACCATCTGCGCAAGCTCTTCTGCTTTTGCAATCCTCCACTCTGACAATTCCTTTGAAGCAAGCTCCTCCGCAGTCATAGAACAGAGGCGCTCAGGAGAAATTTCACCAGATATTACTCGTTCTCTCAGCTCAGGGTTACTAGGATCTTTCAGATTAAACAGAAGAGATCTTCCCTTCTCCTTGTATTTCTTGTTAACACCTCCAAATGCTTTGAAAAGCTCAGCTTCGACTCTAGTTGCCAGAGTTTGAGGACAAGGAGATGCTGGTTCACTCTTATTTCCTTCAACTTCATCTTCCAGTTTGGGTCTTTTGGCATCATAACTTGAGTTATCTTCCATAATTTCTATGTCAAGGTCTGATGCCCAGCATAGTCCATTGCCTTGCAAAAGATCATCCTTCACAAAGAAGTTGTTGCTGAATGTAACATCATCATCAAGCAAAGCATACTTATACTGATATTCTTGTGCATCACATTCTGGGATTGGTGTAGCATCGACCTTATTTCCAGTAGAGAAGAGGTCCTGTGATGGATTTAGTGTAGCACTAACATTCTGAGCACAGTCCGGATTTTGTGAAGGTAAGGGCTCCAAGGACTTTTCAGGAACTTGGCACGAGGCAATGTCTATGGTTGAAGATGTTGATGTAGACATTGAAGAATCCTCAGCGGATGGGATAGAAGTGGTTTGAGCATCAACCTGTGGTTTTTTTTGTGCATTTTTGTTTTGCTCTTCAGAAACCATAGCTAAAGCAGAGGCTAGGGATTCCCTCATTTTTGCTCTGACCGATTCAAATGACTCAGCTCTAGCCTTCGGAGGTTCTGCCTGTGATGGTCGCTTGCTTGGTTTGTTTGGTGCAGATGATTTCTGTGATGCTGGCTTATTTGGTGTCCCAGATATCATTTGTATAGTCCGCTTGTTAGAACCAGATACATGTCCCAAGTTGCTTGAATTAGGTAAACTTGGTGCCTGTCTATTGTTTTGGACAGAAAAATGTTGTAACCCATGACTACCCATACTTGGAGAAATTGGTGCTAATTTGCCACTTGGAAGATGTTGCAACCTTGGACTTCCTGAATTAACACTCATGGGTGACAGTATGCTATTCGGAACTGTTAAATAGTCAAACATCGGACTACTTGAACTAGGAACAAGTGATACAAGTTTGCTATTCGGAACTGCTAAATGTTGAGGACCCAGATTGCTGGACCCCATATTGCTTGTACCTAGATTGTTGGACCCCATATTTGTAGTTCCCATATTGTTAAACATTGATAAATAACCAGCACAACGTAGGATAGCAGATGTCTCCAGTAACTGTTTGAGTTACAAAATATACTCGGCTTTCACGATCACAGAGATCTGCACCCAAAGCAATCAACACTTCATTAACAAAAACAAAAACAGCAAATTTCTTATTAAAAAGCTAAAGAGACGCATTTAACTTTCAAAACTGAAGCTTTGCTTGAAAATATGATCAACGCTGCACTTTAAGATTAATATCGATTGAACAACAACGATATTAGTTATCCTGGTGATGACTATCAAATCTTTGCACGGCCCCCTTAAGTATCAGTACACTCTCTGTTTATTAACACGCCCTTAAACCAAATCCAGGGAATATTAAGAAATCAATCTCAAATTCCAGCAATGAACTGGACAGAGATATACAAATGGTTCTCGTTTAACAAGAAACATGTTTATTAAAATGATATTCCATATGATTAAGTTGAATAACGTGTGCAATTATAAGGAAAGCTTCCTCAATGCATTTGTATACAAAATCAATTGAAAAGGGGAACAAGAATGAGTTAAGCTAGCTCTAAAGTCACTAGATAAAGCCATCAAATCCATCACACCATGACCCAAAAAGAAACTATGAAAAGCTATGAGTTCGCTAGGAACTGCAGGTAAAATTCTTAACACCACCTGATAATCCCATCCTTAGATAAGAGATACAAACTTATAGAGGTGATTCGAAGAAAAAAAAAAGTGAAATAACTATCCAAATTATGTTGTAACTAAATCCATGTCATTATATCTTGAAGTTTTAATAATAATAAGTGCAACACCTAACCAGCTAATTATACTACCACTAGCCGAGCACATACTTTTAGATGCTCATAGTTGATGCCAAAACCATAACCTAACATATTCTTTCCACCAAAATTTTCATTACAAACCCTAAAAAATCATAAACAGAAGCTATCGCATATATAAATCACAGACCCATAGAATTAGCACCAAAACTGAATTTCGAATTAAATCAATTATCATTGTCAACAAAGAAAAACACAGAAACTTCAATCCATTTAATAAAATAAATAATTAAGAAATTAAATCGGAAACTCTTTTAACTCACCATTAAACTCGAGAGAAGACTAACTGCATGTTTACATTCACAGAGCAGTGATTTATTTCATCTTTTTTGTTGACTGGTTAGCTCAGATTTATGCTTCTGTTATCAGAAAGAAAACTAAATCGGTATGACAAAATCGAATTATACTCCTGACTGAATTCCTGATTTGGAACTAACCTAGAGATTAGGTGCTGAATCCTCCACCCTCTTATTATTTCGACCTTCTTCTTGATGATGATCGAAGAAACGGGAAACCCTTAGAAAGTCTGAAACCCTAGAAAGAACTCTTTTTAGCCCCCTCTCTGAATTTTTGAGGTTTTATCCAAAATAGGTGTGAAGGGCTGAGGGCACCTTTATCGGCTGGGGTTCGTTCTGTTCGAGGTTAAAACAGAACCTGGAACACGATTTATCGGTATTGTTGGCTTTACATCAGGGGGGCCAGTTTCGATAGAATGGCCCGATCCAATTTTTCTCCAATGAAGCGCTTCCATAGGACCAACCAGTTGAAGGGGCCAATTCGAACACCACTCGGCATAAGTTTTTTTGTTTTTTTTTTTTTTTTGCTAGGAAAAATAAATAGATTAATCAAAAAGGAGTTTTATATGTCCATTCTTCGGATCTTCTGAACTGCCTACAATGTTTGGCAGCAGACAATGTTTGGCAGCAGAATTAGCCAACGATAAAAATTCAGAATTTCTACTAAAGTGTCTAACTTCATGAAAAGAGAAATTGTTTAGAATGAAAAGATTATCATCTAAGATAGAACTACTGAACCAGCTAATCTAGTTAGTTTTATTTCTTAAATAAGAGACAAGATTCTTAGCATCACTGTTGATGCAAATCACATCTAAATTCAGACTCTTTGCCCATCTAGCAGCTTCAAGGATTGCACAACACTCAGCTTCTTCTGAATCTCTTGCTACCCCTGCAACTGTTTTGCAGCCTTCATAGTTCCCTGAGCCATCAATAAGATAAATGACAATACCAATATTAGTAGAGTTTTTCCTGTAAAAAGCATCACAATATAACATCACACAATTGTCTGGAAAATTCACATATGTTTGCTAGGGTAATAAAGCTTGTGTTGTAGGAGATATCATGTTACTATTCCTAGACTGGATTGTCTCTTATGCAAGCTTCAGTGCATAAGTTGTTGTAGAGGCATCATTCAACACTTTCCCTTATAAGACTTTGAAACACCTATCTCTCCAGATAGTCCACGCAGTAGTAAGATAGTCCACTCAGCATAAGTTGCAATCTCATGCAGTATTATTTCCTAGTTTAGGAAAAAAGAACATCTCCACATGTTGTAAATAAATAGCGTTAACTATCAAATTACTTGTTGTCCATTTGAGGTCGCAAATTGCAGTTTATCGCATCGGTAACATTGATGTTACCTCTCTCTGAATAAAGATGTATTATCCCTTTCTTAAATGCCCATCTCACGGCCTCCAACATTGTTTACCCTTTAGCTTGTGTTGCATCGGGAGTCTTCCCGATAACATCTTACTCATCTGCATTCGTCTGTAGTGGTTCTGAGAATTAGACCAACTCCCGAAAAATCAGAATCCTGGTTATGCGTTGCATCAAAGTTAATTTTGGCATATGGTTCCTTTGGTAATTTGCATTGGTTAACAATTGCATTAACAAAGCTGCATTGGTTAGTGAAAAAGCGGGGGTCTAACAACCACACCCAATATTTCGTTTGGAAATCTGAACAGACAAACTCCAATATACTTTCAAGAGAATCAACTAGACAGTTGTTAGACTCAATCTAGAGAAAAGTATATCAAAGAGTTTTATATCTTTATCTCTCAATTCAATCTGCAATCAGCAAATAGGAATTTGCGAGCCCGATTGAATATAAGAGAAATAACTTGAACGGTACCAAAGACCAATCTTCAAGGATCAATCAATTTCAATCAACAACCAAAGGTTGGATTTACCAATTGATCGATTCAACGCACAACCTGTGATATTTCAATTATATAACAAAATATAATGCGGAAAAAAAAATAACACAGGCACCGGAATTTTGTTAACGAGGAAAATCGCAAATGCAGAAAAACCCCGGGACCTAGTCCAGATTTGAACACTACATTGTATTAAGTCGCTACAGACACTAGCCTACTACCAATGAACTTCGGACTGAACTATAGTTGAACCCTAATCAATCTCACACTGATTCAAGGTACAGTTGCGCTCCTTACGTCTCTGGTCCCAGCAGGATACTACGCACTTGATTCCCTTAGCTGATTTCACCCACAACCAAGAGTTGCTACGACCCAAAGTCGAAGACTTGATAAACAAATCTGTCTCACACAGAAAAGTCTATTGGAATAGATAAATCTGTCTCCCACATAAATACCTACGAGTTTTGTTCCGTCTTTTGATAAATCAAGGTGAAAAGGAACCAATTGATATTCCAGACTTATATTCCCGAAGAACAGCCTAGAAATATCAATCACCTCACAATAATCTTAATCATATGGTAGCGAAACAAGATATTGTGGAATCACAAACGATAAGACGAAGATGTTTGTGACTACTTTTTATATTGCCTATCGGAGATTAAATCTCGAGCCAAACTTAGAGAAGATAGTACTCAAATACGATAGAAACAACAAGATCAGATCACGCAACTACAAAGAAAATAGTTAGGTCTGGCTTCACAATCCCAATGAAGTCTTGAAGTCGTTAACGTACAGGGTTTCATGAAAAACCTAAGGTTAAAGGAGAATCGACTCTAGATTATACAACTAGTATCACACAGGAGGTGTGGGGATTAGGTTTCCCAGTTGCTAGAGTTCTCCTTTATATAGTTTTCAAATCAGGGTTTGCAATATAAGTTACCTTGGTAACAAAGCTTTCAATATTCACCGTTAGATGAAAACCTAATTATATTCAAGCTAATATCTTTCAACTGTTAGATCGAACTTAGCTTGTTATAAACAAATGAAATGTACCCTCATTTAGGTTTAGTAACCGTACCTAAACGTGTAAACCATGTTGGCTCAACAGTAGTTGACCAAGGTTAGCCATATGAACACTATCATATCAACCTTATTCATATTAACCATAACTAGTTAAAATGACTCAAATGAAACTAGTTAAAGAGTTGTTCAATTACTATATTCTCATAGAAGTATACAAGAACACAATTGAAGCAAAATCGGTTTGATTCACTCGAATCAATTCATGAACATTATAGCCACGGTTTGCAAATAATGTATTCCTTAATATATAAATGTATTTGTTCATGTGCCAACCGATTCTAGAACTCTAGCCACTCAAGTATGCAAACGTGTATGCATACTTAAGTAGCCGGTCTGAGTTTGGGTTCGCTAGTATGCGAACGTGTACGCATACTTAAGTACACTTCCAAAAACCCAGCAGAAATTCTCGGACCTATACCTTACGCAAGTATGCGTACAGGTATGTGTACTTGGTACACGGAATTTCACAACTACAAGTACGCATACGGGTATGCATACTTTAGTTCCGGTCATGGATCACATACATGCAAGAATGCACACTATGTTTATAATCCAATAATGGTTAAGTATTTTAAACTCTTATTTCAATCATTGAAACTTTCTCAAAGGATGACAATAGCCGTTTTCACACACTATTAGCATCAAAGCAATTTTCAAGTTATTGAAATAATCATAACGAAACATTCCAAGTCTACACCAAATGATTGTATCATACAAACCATGTAAGATGTTACTCGGCAATTTTCACATGACCATCTTTTGACTTTCGTCAGGAATATAAGATGAACTTGGTTGAAGCGAAAGCTTACCAACACATATTTTGAGAAATATGTAAGCGAGATAAACTCAGCTCAAAATCTCAAATGTGTATAATCGACAACTATATAGTAATACGACTTTTGTCTCAATATAGGAGATAGAGTAAAAATAGACTTTCCAAGTGATAGATGAGTTTTAGTCTCCACATACCTTTTGTTGATGAAGTTCCACAAGCTCTCCTTAGTAGTTCTTCGTCTTCAATTGATGAACGTCGTGAAGTCTAATGCTCAACCACACAATCTATCCTAGTCCGAGACATTACTATAAGTAGACTAGAAATCAAGACTTATAGTTTTGATCACTAACATTGAAAAACAAGCTTGAGATAGCAACGCTTGCGAGTTCGACCGAGCAGTGCTCTGACAGTTATTGAAATTTCTGGTTTGGTTATTTTTTATACAACTCACCTAGTTTGTTATTGGACTTGATTAGCTATGGATGTCACATGAGCCTTCACATTGTCAAAAACTACACTGCATCTGTATTTCCAAATATACCACATGGTTAAGCTAATAGTTTGAAATATATTTATATTATTTCGTCTATTATGCACATTAGTAGCAAACTAGTTTCTTAACCATTATGAAAAACCAATGTCATTGTTATGATTAACAAGATTAACATCAACAACACTCGAAATATTTTTATAATCGCGCAATCAGTAAAAAGATGGTCCACAAATTCATTAGCAGAGTTACAAAGAGGATACACAGTTTCATTATGAGAAAAGTATTTGGTAATCGTATCTCTAGTATATAAACACTTATGCAGACATTTCCAAAGAAAGTGCAACATCCTTGGTGGATTAATTTTCCACAAAATATCATTATTTTTGATTAGATCTGAGACATTGGTAGAAGAGTTGAGGATTACTTTATAAGTTTAACATAAAAGAGCCCGTTAATGGAAAGCTTCCATTTAAGTTTATCCTCTCAAGTGAAAGGAATTCTTATAGATAGGATTTCATTGACAGTATTATGGTCAAACAGTGATCTCACGGTAGTGTGGTTCTGTGACTTGTATCCTTATCAATGAGTTGGTTTACAATTTTTAATTATGTAGGTATCTAGTGGTTGATTTCTAGTCGGTATCTTTGTCTTTCCATATGGAAATACTAGTGTCATCTCCAACTTCTATGCAATAGTGTTGTCTAACTATATCTACTCCTCTACAAATTCCCTTACAAACCCATGATGCATGTGGGATAATGGCAATATTAAGAGAGTTACTATTATAGAAATACTTACCTTTGAGAATTTTGGCCCCCAAAAGAGGAGGATTCATTCAGTAGTCTCCAAGCTAGTTTAACTAAAAGAGTTTGGTTTAAATGATGAGATTTCCTAATTTTCAAACCTCTGGCATGATTATATCAGTTCATTTATCAGGGAAGAAACCTTCTTTCATCCATCAAAATCTCACATGGATACTATCAAATTTATCTATTATTTCCTATGGCATGGGGAAAACAAATATTTGGTGAGAATCCATAATACCTAATACATTTTGGGTTAGAGTGGTTCTACTCGGTGGGCAAAGAAATTTCAATTTCTTAAGCAAGGGAGTAATGGATTCAACCATGTTTCTCTGTAGCAGAAGTTGGGCACCAAGGTATTTATCTTACAAAGTCGTTCTTTTAGTTTGCAGAATGTTAGAAATCTCAACTTTCACACTATTAGGAACTTTATGAGTAAATGACATTCCCGACTTGTTGAAGTTCAATGGCTGACCATTGAAAAAACTAAACGGTTGAATTATACTTGAGAGGGATCCAACCTCCTTAGATTTGGATCTAGCAAAAACTAAACAATTGTCAAAAAAAAATTATAATTAGACAATTGGACAATTTTTGTAAATTTTCATATCATGCGGTTTATTTTTATTTTTAGCTAGCCGAAGTTCTCTCGATAACGAGTCCGTACAAATTATAAATAGATACGGAGACAAGTCCTTTGTGTCAGAAACCTCACCACGTGAACCATTTAATAAAACAAAAGTAGACATTGTTGAAATGCATTGCTCAATCATAAGACAAAAATCATCACAAAATCCTAATTTTTTTTGAAGTGGCAAGAAGAAATTTCCACTAAATCCTATCAAAATCCTTAAACGTATTTTAATTTCACTGCCTATCCAGCCTATTTTTGATCTTCAATTCATGTGCAATCACTATTTTCTCATATATAACTCCACCTACAAGGAAGCATTTTGAAAAGGATATATGAAATTATTCAGCAATGCCTTTAATCTAGAAGCTATAAAATTTGAGATGATCTTATAAGCCACATTGCAAATGCTAATTGGCCCGGAGTCCACATGACTAAAGGGAAAGTTCTTTTTAGGGATTATAAACGTAAAGTTGTAGTTTATTAGATGTTTTGAATGAAAGAATGCTTGAACCATCTTCACCATATTATCTCCTACAATCTGTCACATATCCTGGTAAAAACCAGGAGGGAAACCATCCAGGCAAGGTGCGTTCCATGGCTTTATCCTAAACCATCCAGGCAAGGTGCGTTCCATGGCTTTATGTTTTCATGACTAGGTTGTTTAGTCAAACTAAAATTATCAGCATCATTAATGCGTATTCCATATGATTCAAACAAAGCAGTGGGTTTAGATGATTTTATAGTTCTACTCATACAAAAGAAACGATTTCTAATAATGTCTGGAATTTATTTTCTATCAGCCCATTATGAAAATAGGTTGTGTTCCCCTTATAATGTTTAAAAGTATCTTATTACCTTTATGCACCCATAAATCATGCTCATTATTATGTTCTAATTCAATAATTTTGGTTTTATCATGCATATTATTTTTGTTTTCTAAATCCTGAAGCTCACATTATTTGAGTATTGATATTCCCAAAAGTATTGTAACTTCAGTTTCATAAAGCAATTTTAGCAGAGTATGTTAAAGCATTATATCTGTTGAACCCACCAAGTGTTGGTATGTCAAGGTTGGTTTTCATATTTTAGTATCAAAACTCATAAGTCGTTTGATTAGATTACTAGAGTCAACTTCGTTATGTTAGACTAGGAAGTCTAGAAATGTTGAGATATACAAGTATTACTCCAAAGACCTGAAGATTTTGAAGACGTATCGACAATAACACAATTCTTTCACTTGAGGTTAGTGATACATGACTTGACTTGTTTCCGTTTCATATTGTAAGATTTCAAATTGTTTTTGATTAAAAATATAACATGCGAAGTTATATATACGAAACTATATTATATTAGATTTGATCATCATATTGTGATGAAAATGTCAAGGAACAATATATCATTAGTGATAAGTGTTTTATATTGGTATATTGAATTACGAAGTATAATGCTTATCTTGTGAACTTTGTAATTGCGACATCGACATAATCTTTGTAACTCGTTACTAGATTGTGTAGTGAACATAGGTTTGATTTCATACGTAGAAAACTATGTTTAATTACATGAGTTTAAGGAAGTAGACGTACGAACTTGTTTCATAGTCGAAAGGAAATCAAAAAGAATGAAGGTCCTGTTTTCATTGAATATCTTAAGGTTGGACCGATCCTAACCTGTATAAAGATTCAAAGTATAACTGATCCTAACCTATATTGGGAAAAGGTAGGACCCGCTCCCTACCTATATTAGGAGTCAAGGTAGAACTAGTCTTAACTTGTTTTAGTAGTCAAGGTATAACTGGTCCCAATAGGCAAAACCGATTTCTTTAAGTCATGTCCACTTTAAGGTTTGTGTGATTTGAAAATTAGGTTTACAAAATAGGAAAGTTCAATATGACGACGTAATGAGTAATTTGAACATGTGTTGGAATCTTATTTCTTAATTGTTTAAAGATATTCCTTGATACTCAAGATGAGATCCCAAACTGAAATAATAGAGTATCTTTTTGAGATTTTCGAAATTAATATGTTTGTTTTATCAACAATCAAAATTTATCTATGGAGAGATATACTATTAGTTAAGTGCTAACTAATATTGAGCCGTTCATGAAGATTTCGGTTATACGTATAGTTGGATGTTGGTTGAAATTAGACAAAGCCGAATTTAGGTGTTTTATTGCATATCTTAAGAATATTTTCGGTTATGGAAATTTCATGGTGTCCAAACTACCTTGGTCAAATATTGAAGTTTGTTGTTCTCACAAACTTAGCATGAGCCAAGCAAACTTCATCTTTTTTGTGTCCTGTGTAGCCGACTAATAATATTCTCGTAATACTATGTTGGAGAGGAGAGTAACCTAATTAGGCGAATATCTTATGTCCGTCAGTTTAAAGATTTCTTTGGGATCAAGAAGCATTTACTAGTATCGTTGGTAGGAAACTAGAATTGCATTATTATTTTAGTTTTCAGTTATTGATTTGATTGACTAACGGTTTGTTAACTCTTGATTGCACCTAGTTGGATTATTCTTGAGAGCCTTCTCTTCTGACATAAGGTCACTCAAACTAAATCAAGAGATTAATGTTGACTTGTGATCATCCATTGCTAATAGACTCCACTCCGTACGTGATCCATCGTAAGTTAGGAATTGAGTTTTTTATGTGCAGGAACATAAGACTATTGAAGATTTGAAGACAAAAAGAATTTTCTTATTGGTTTCGTATCTTAATAAATTACTTTGTGCACAGACTTAATCGACTGGGATCCGACTAGATTTAGTTTATCTTTCGATAGACATATTATAAGCTAGTCGTATTTAGATCGACAAGTTATCATTTGGTGGTACTCTTTGGTATACAAATATGGTAGTTCTGTTTGACTCGATCTGGTTAACTTGTTTAATCCAGATATTAGAAGATCTAAACCCGTAAAGGAATTTAATTGATTTTGAACAGAAAAGCCTTTGTCTCATTCAACATACATATCTCTGATTGATTTCCTGATATATGAGAGTGGTTACCAAACAGATTAGTCATTTACCGTTTGAAAGACGATTGAAAAGGTTGAGTACTTAAAGTCTTCAGATAGGCTGAAGCAACTCAAAATAGTGGACTTTATCTTATGGTTCACGTGCGTTGGCCAGATTGGTTGTAGGCACAGGGATACTGAGGAAACTAGGTTGCTAGGGGTAGTTTGCTTGGTCACAACTATACGAAGTTAGTAGTGTCTTTGTGTAACAGCTTAATTCTGAGAGTATTCAAAACTGGACTAGGTCCCGGGGTTTTTCTGTATTTGTGGTTTCCTCGTTAAAAAAATCTTGACGTGTCTTTATTTTTACTTTTCGCAATTACAATTAATATTTTAGTTATATAATTAAAATTAAAATACATTGTATGTTAATCCCAAAAACTTGGGTTGATCCATATATTTTAAGGTTCGGTTTTGAACTATAAACTTGGGTTGATCCATATATTTTAAGGTTCGGTCTTGATAGTTTCTGTCTATATTAGATCACGCAAGGTAAGGACTTATAGGTTGATATATAAAAGATCGTGGTGTACTTAATACCCTTGTCATTTCAGAGTACATAAAATCTAAAAGCACAAGAACCCACCATATCATAATTCCAGTTATTTTAAATCAAAATCTTACAAGAGGCATCCCTAAACCAAGATTTGTTGAATCTAAAAGGTTTTTGTGTGGATTTTGTCGTCATAGTGGCGGTTAACATTATATGGTAGTGATCACTCAATATAGAAGTGAGGTCACAAACAACCAATTGGGGAAATCGCTCTATCCAATTTATACTAGCAAGGAATTTATCTAGTCTTTTAATAACTATCTCATCTTCATCTCTCTAATCAGTCTAGGTTAAGGGTTCCATATTATGAAAGGAAAACAAACTAGATCAGCCTAATCTAATAGCAGATTGGCAGCATAGAGAGAGGATTGATTTGGAGCAACACCTCCTTCCTTATCCTCTCTAGTAAGAATAAAGTTCAAATCCCTATCAATAATCTAAGGATAATTATAATGAGAACTAATATCATTCAAATAGTTCCATTGGGTTTCCCTATCCATATCATTTAACTTCCCACATAGTCTTTTTTTTATAAGAAAATTTAGGCCAGCCTAAAAGAGATACAATCAAATGCATATATTATGTTAGGGGTAGAAGTAATATTATTAACAAAGATTTCTTGATTCCATAATTCATGAACGACGTTGTTGTTATTGTTTTTACAGGTCATTGCTAAATAAAAAGCTTTTAAATTGTTTACTATATGAACTGTTTTGAGATTAAGAAGCACAAAGGAACTTGGTTGAGTATCATATTCAAACTCCCCTATGTTCCTCTCGTGGTAACTTAGGTGAAACCTTCCTTGGACTGTACTTTGATATAACATAGTGAAATAGACTAGTGTTTCAACTTACAATCCGACGTTGGTTAGCTGCATCTCTTTGGCCCAAGTGAAGGCTAAGTCAGCACCTCCTGTGTTTCCGCATTCTCCATTGTATCCTGGACGCCCTCAGTGCCCAACCTGTTTTCCTATAAAACCATAAGTTGTTAGAGAAAAAGTCGTGATTCACGGTCTTATAGAGTCCGTATACTTATGATAGTCTCAAACAAACCCCTTTTATTTAAAGGAGTTTCTTCTGGGTTGTTCTTAATAGTATACAACACATTGTTTAGAATATGTTTCTGGAGATGGTGAACCATGTGATAAGAACATAAATGGTGATTTAAGTTCTGAGTGATGGTATTTGTATTCAGATCAGTGTTTTTGAATACAAAGTCGCAAGTAGCTTCTAGCTTTCTAGATATACCAGCAAGTAGTAGCATATGAAACTTTCTCATGGGTAGTACTTGTATTGTTGTCAAACAAAGAGTTGAACCAGTTTATGAAGTGGTATGATTTCCGAAAACTCTACGATTATACATATATAAATATCGTCACACAAAATTAGATATAAGACAACTCATCAACAAGTGTGTCTTGATTTTAGAAATACAAGACAACCAATCAGAAATGTCACAAAATCCCCCGCCCTTTGGGGATGTCCTCAGCGTCGAGGAACATGTACTAGGGTGTATGTGCGACTCGTTCAGATCATGAACTGGAACAAAAGAAAGGAGACTTTTTTGACAGTATCAATGATCGGTACCAATGAATAGGAATGGAAAAACCCCATATCACTATCGAAAAAAGGACCTCTATTGTGTATGAAATTTATGGTTTCCTTTGGTATAACTCCAATCATCTCAACTAGAAATGAGAAGCAACTCCCCATTGGTAGCAAATGGTTATCCATTAAGCGGGGGAATGGAATGGTATTTTAGAAGCAGAGAGATTATGCTCCCATTATTGCAAAAACGGACTAACAGGGTCAGCTACCTAACCAACCTTCATAATGAAATGCCGTTACTGTATGGGTGGATCTAGTTGTGAAAAGACCCATTACTGGATAATTCATGGGTAGAGCCAAAGAATGTGAACTGTACAAGTTACTAAATAGGTAAGAGGCTCCGATGTATAAAAAGGACCTCACCGTTTAAACAGTAACCATAGAAACGATGGAACCCACAATTTCTCCTTTTTTATTTACTTTTTTTGATACCAAGTATCAAAAAAAATTCTTATTTCGAGATAAAATGAAATGCCTCAAAAAAATCGTGGTTGGGAAGGTCATAGTAGCAAAAGCCATTGGAATTTTTATTTTATACATCGGAAGAATCAGTTTTGTTATTAATAGACTAGGGGGGAAAAGAATGACTGAAAGAAAAGAAATCAATTAGTTATTCATCAAAGTTTCATTTGATTCAATGACCAGAATTAAACGAGGATATATAGCTCGGAGACGTAGAACAAAAATTCGTTTATTTGCATCAACCTTTCGAGGGGCGCATTCAAGACTTACTCGAACTATGACTCAACAGAAAATGAGAGCTTTAGTTTCGGCTCATCGGGATATGGGCAGGCAAAAGAGAGATTTTCGTCGTTTGTGGATCACTCGTATAAATGCAGTAATTCGTGAGAATAGGATATCCTATAGTTATAGTCGATTAATACATGATCTGCACAAGGGGCAGTTACTTCTTAATCGTAAAATACTTGCACAAATAGCTATATCAAATAGGAATTGTCTTTACATGATTTCCAACGAGATCATTAAATAAGGGGATTGTAAGGAATCCACCAGAATGATCTAAATGGAGTTCCCGGAGAATGAACTCCGGGAGGGTAGGGTATAAATTACTATATATAATAAAGTAGTAAAAAGAAACTAACACGTTTCCATAATAATAATTAAGGACTTTCTCTTTTTCTTCCCCAATTCTTTTTTTCTTATGACATGACAATACAATCTAGATTCTAGAATTTTTGAACAAAATACCAACCAGAGTTGGGGTTCGGGTTGGAATTTTTATTCAATTGAGGCATGGGCCTATTTATTTCTGGTTCTAGGAACGGTAGTTCTAGGAGTCGACTCGGTTCTCTCAAATTGTTTCTCATTATTAAGAAAAGGTAACGAAGATAAAATACGGGCTTGTTTTATAGCAATAGTAATTAATCGTTGATGAATTCCACAATAATATTAGATCGATATAGGTGATAATACTAGCAATTTAGCATTAGTTGTAGAATTCCATGAGAGCACTTCCATAGAAAAATATTGATGGAGGGGAAAGCATCCATCTTCAAGATGTTTTCCAAATTGAGATTTATGTAATCACTTCTGTACTTGCTGTCAATTTTAGCTTTGCAAAGATATTTTACAGAGAAATCACTCGAGTTTGTCAGTTTCTAATTGACTTGGTCTTCTTCCTTGTACAACAAAACCACTCTAGTACCCACGTTTATCCTCCACTTTTTTTTTTCGAAATAACTCCCAGCATTAACAAATACCCACGCCAGCCATGCTTAGCAGCATCACAAAGTTGGGCCAGAATACTAGTCGTGATCGGAGACAATGGCAGTCCCTTGTTGAAAGGTCGGTTGTGTTATGAAGATGTGGCTGCCCCAAGTAGTCTCAAGGTCATTCAACTTAGTGCATTCAACCGAGGCAATGCTTTAATAATCTCCTCCTTTGTAAATTTTAGTGACAAAACTCTTTATATATGGAGAATACAATAATTAAAAGATAAATATATTACATTACATAACGATCTCCTAACTCTATCTTTATACGCTTGAATCCAAGTTTCAACAACACAAAATCTACAAATATTCAAAAATAAATGTCGTTGTTGAAGCGTTTGAATAACAACACTACCCCCCCTAAAGGTGAGCTAGGCATATATTCAATCTAAACATAATTTTTATTTATAATGCTACACATCATGATATGTTTCTCCCTTTGATCAATGCTATACTCTTTTATGTTTAAGTGTATACTTTTCAGCACACACACACACACACACACATATATATATATCCCTTTTCAATTGATTGTAAATCACCTTACACTCCTTATATTTCTCCCTTTTTTGTTAAAAAAATGACAAAGATACGAAAAATACAACAAGTACTTCGAAAAGACTTCTCAAGTTCATAGAAACTTAATACAAACTATAAGAGCCTAAGAAAATCAGAGGTCTAACATACCACTTTCAATAACCAAAACTAAGTCTGAAACTACAAAAGATAATCTAACTTGGTTTATTATCTGGAAAAAATTACCCGAAAAAATTTTCCCTAATTTTTATTAGTCGAACTAAGATCGGGGTTACTTATCATGATACAATTATAGTAAAATAATTGTACCTATTTCGATAAGCCAAACAAAATTGAAAACAATCTAGTTACTTATCAGGAATTAATTAAAACTAATAATTACACCTTAACTTTGATAAGTCAAACTAAGATCAGAATTAACTTAACAAGAAAGTAATTAACCAGAGTAATCCTTCCCTAACTTCGATATACCAAACTAGGATCAGAACCAATCTAGTTACTTATCAGGAAATCAATTATCATAAATAATTTTTCCCTCAATTTCTAAGGATATATCATTAAGCGCAAGTTCAGAGCAGAACCCTCCCATTGTAAATGTTATTCTCTGCAACATAAAGAGTCAACGTAAAAGCAACCTTTACCAGAGAAAGGTTAAACATGATTTATGCTATCATCTGCCTCAAGAGAAAAAGTAAAACCGAAACTACTCATATGTATACATAATCTTTAATTTATATAATATAAATCAATATTAGTATATGTGACTCATATATATGGGTTAAATTACTATTATCTTCTTATGATTTTTGATATAGCAACCCAAAAGGTTAGATATGAAAATCTGCTAAATCAAAAAGTCACAAAATCATAAGAAAATTAGCCAAATATGACACAAAAACTTAGATTGTTAAATCCGAAGTTTATCTCATGTAATCCGAAAGCAATGCAAAGAGATTATACACCAGAACAAGCATTATAATAAAATTATATTTCTTAGAAAAAATAAGAAAAAAAGTAACAACTTGTATGTAACCATGGGATATTCGATGGTTATACGTGGGTTAATGACCAGACGGGTTGTGTTCCTTAGAAGATGCAACCCAAACTCTCAGTTAATGAATCCTCGATTGTGGTAGTGCACCTGCCATTCACAATAGGTAGCACGACCCCTTTTTCCTGGATACGTCGCCGTGACATTTCTACCACTCGTGAGGTGATTAGAAGGTGCAAGAACTCATCTTGATAGTTCTATCAAGAGCTGGGGTGTTCACTTTCCACAACCTGTTTGTGAACTCTTACATATTGCCAATTTTAAAAGGCTTTCCATTGGGTAGCGAAGGAGAACGGAGAATTTCTAGGTTACTGAAGATCCACCTTTGCTTAGTTTCTGCTGAGACTCTTATATTTATACCATATTTTAGAGGTTCCCCAATGGTCATTGTATGTGTTTCTTATGTGGAAACACAAACAAGACATCCTCCTTTTTATTTTCCAGGGAGAAAAAAAAATCACCTCCAACGATATTATATTTGACCTCTTCTAGTCTTTTGATTAATATAAATTATGTTTTAATAAGGATGAAGTAACATTCGACAGAAAAGAAATACACTCAACCTTAACAGATTACTTCAAAATATTTTCACAATCAATGAGGAGGAAAACACTCA
This sequence comes from Papaver armeniacum, assembly GCA_023531295.1. Lineage (NCBI taxonomy): Eukaryota > Viridiplantae > Streptophyta > Magnoliopsida > Ranunculales > Papaveraceae > Papaver > Papaver armeniacum. The sequence continues at coordinate 66,350 of JAJJWW010007798.1, read as the reverse complement.
GCAGGATTCATTTTGTTGCATCATTAAACCAGATGTTTCAGACATTGAAAATGCTAGTCTTAGTAGCATCCCTTCTAAAGATGAAATCTTTCAAGTTCAAAAAAAGATGAAACCCCTATAAATCTCCGGGTCCTGATGGTTTTTCAGCTAGTTTCTTCAAACAAAATTGAGATGTAATAGGAGACCAAGTAACGAAAACCATACAAAACTTCTTTAAAATTGGAAATATGCATCAAGATTTAAATATTACATTCTTGTTTCTTATATCCAAAACCAGACATCCTAAAAATCCAAGTCAATTGAGACCAATAGGACTTTGTAACACTACTTATAAAATCATTGTTAAAATTTTATCCAACAGAGATAAAATAATCTCACAATTCCAAGCTGCTTTCCTTTCTAAAAGACAAATCTCAGGTAATATAGTAATAAACCATGAAATAATTCATACCTTTTAAAAGAAAAAAAGCAAGAACAGGAGGTCTAGGAATTAATAGACATGTCAAAAGCTTTTGACATAGTAAACTGAAATTTCGTTATTTCAGCTTTAAAACTTTTTGGTTTCAATCCTCATTTCTGCAACCTGGTTAACCAATATATCTCAGCATCTTCCATTGATGTCTTACTTAATGGTTACCCGGGTGAATCTTACCCTCTAGAAGACCGCGTCATGGAGATCCTCTATCTCCTTATCTTTTCATAATTTGCATGGAAATTTTTTCAAGACTCCTACTTTCGCATGAACAGGAAAAGCTTATCCATGGAGTTAAGTTAGCTCCAAAGTGTAGTCCTATTTCCCATCACTTTTTCGTTGACGACTGTCTACTCTTTATAAAAGCTGATTTAAATAAATGCAAAAATATTCTTAAAACCATTAAAATCTTTAGCGAAGCTTCAGGACAACTTATTAATTTTGAGAAATCTGGAGTTTTCATTAGTAAAAAAGTCCATACAAAACACCAAAGAATGATGACGAAGATCCTTTAAATAAAAAATATAGATTTAAAGGATGCTTACCTAGAAGCTCCTCTATTCATTGACAGATCTAGGATTAAAACATTCAAATTCATAGTATAAAAAATGGAACATAGATTTCAAGGATGGAAAGGAAAAGTCTTACCACCGTCAAGTAAAATGGTCATGAATAATTTGTATTAGCCAGTACAACTACATTCCAGATGGGATGTTTTGTTTTACATAAAAAATCACAAATAAAATTGACGCAATACAAAGAGATTTCTGGTGGGTAAGGAAATTAATGCGAAAGGGTACTACCCGAAAGCTTACTCTTGTCTGTGCAAACCAATTCATAAAGGAGGACTAGGATTTAGAAATGCGCATCATATGAATCCAGCTATGATTGCCAAGTTAGCTTGGAGACTCTTGACAAAACCAAACTCTTTATGGGCATCCCAACTGAAACCTAAATACTTTAGGAAGAAATATGCTTTTAGAACTAAAATCTCACCAAATAGCTCATGGGTTTGGAAATGTATTGGAAAAGGCATTAAACTCATTGAACAAAACTCCATATGGGAGGTAAGAGATGATACTAACATAAATATTTGAGAAGATAACTGGATAACAAACTTAGAATATAACCTCTCTCAGTACCGTAACAATACAAACAACCATTTAACACTTGTGACAGATCTTTTCGATCTAACCACTAAAAAGTGGAATGAAAAATTGATTTTCTTGATGTTTCCTCGTAGCATAGCAGAACAAATTTGTAACATCAAAATTTTCCTAAATAAGAATGATAATCCGAAACCAGAAAACTTCGTTGGCTACTAACTAAATCTGGAGAATTCTCAGTTAAGACTATGTATGCAAAACTTGGTGAAAACAGAGTTAATTCCAATAATTTAGACATGTCTGAAATTTTTTGGAAATACTTGTGGAAGCTGAATATATCTCAAAGAATTAAGATTTTTACTTGGAAATGTCTTTAAGACGCTATCTCGACAAATTTCAAACTGTCTAAGATTACGAAAGATGTCTCACCCAGTTGCCCCTTTGGATGTGATTCAAATGAAACTACATAACATCTTTTTTTCCACTGCCATTATGCTAAATCGACGTGGGCATTAGACCCGAACCCAGTTCAATTTCATTTTGATAATTCTGTAAACTTTCTAGATATCTGTAAATCTTGGATAACAACACCCAATAGCATAAAAATGTGGTTTTATGGAAAGAAAGATGTAACAGAGTGTTTCATGGAATACACAAATCTGCTATCCAATTAGGAAAGGAAATTCGGAGACATATGGAATTTTGGCAAAAAGTAGTATTAACACAAATACTACAAACACTAATAAGGAAACTCTACAAACATCAATAGAGGAATGGAAGTTGTCAGATAAAGACCAACATAAAATAAATTTTGATGCTGCCTGGATTTTTGTTAATAAACCAGCTGGTTTTGCTATAATCTCTAGAGATGATGCAGGTGATTTCGAACAAGGAATAGCAGGACCGTGCACATCAACATCCCCGGAAGAAGCAGAAGCAATGGGACTACTGCAAGCAGCTCAATGGGCTAAAGAACACAATCTCAACAATTTCAGCATCTAAGGAGACTACATGAATCTTTAGGACTATCTAAATGGGATTCAAACTTCCATAACATAGCAAAATCAAGATAATGGAGGAAGTTAAAATAGAAACCAGTTTTTGCTCTAACTTTCTAGGTTTCTCTTTTGTTCTCTGATTTGCAAACAATGTGGCAAATATTTTGGCTATAGAACCAAAACATTTTAGCAGTACTTTAGATTGAGATATTAATCCCCGTCTTGTATTAATTCTTGTCCATCAGTAGTTAAATCTAGTGGTAGAAAAGAACATCATCTTCCTGCATTAGATGGCTCTACTCTTTATGTATTACGGGTTACTAACTCCGTAAGTTAGCTTGCTTAACGAATTACCATTTGCAAAAAAAAAAAAAAAAAAAAAAAAAATTAAAAAAAATGTAGGAATATTAAAACAGGCACCTAGCTCAGCTGGTCATCCCCGTTTCCCAAAGTTTCATGCGCTCCAGGAATTAACATGGAAGACAGTGTTAGCTTTGTCGTTGGAGCTTAGCTTGTTAGGCTTCCAACTAGTTAATGTAATATTCTTTATCCAATAATTATAAAAGAATTTAAAAAAAAGATTTTTAAAAAAAAAAGTGCAAAATGTTCACTCCAAGACTATGAAGCACGGATACTTCAAAATGGGTGACGTATCAGTGTCGGACGCCGTATCAGTGTCAGATACTTGGGGACACTTGGGGATACGTATCGGATACTCTATTTAAAGTATCCCTTTTTATTAATTACGAAAAGGGTAGGGGATACTTTGGGATACCTCTCGGATACTCTAAGAGGGGATACTTTCAATAAAATAATTGGAGCATATATAATTTTTATCGTTGGAGAGAAATTTGAGGCTATATAATTTTATCCATTCAATCAAGAGAAACAAGATTGTACCTCAACGGACTGAGGAGTTATTGTTTGTTTATAGTAATATTCATCTCTTTTCATGAAAAAGTGAAAATTATACGAAAGTAGCAAGTAGAATGTATCGGGATAAATTTGATATACTAGACGGTGATAAATCTTTCACTGATAAGATAATATTAATGAGTGATGGGAGAGCTAGAGAGAAGATAAATTTTTATTTTAATATTGATTAAGCCCACTAATAGATATAGAAATTTATTATTTTATGTGATTTTTTTTAAGAAGAAGGTAATCCACATACACGTAAAATGAATTATTATAAAATTAAATGATTTTAATAAATACTATCCTCGTATCCTCCTTTTTCAAAACATCTGAAGAATCCCACTCTGATCATATCACTAATGAAGTTCGATCCAAACTCAGAACACCATCCTACCAATATCATGAGGGAAAACACCATCATCCAACAGAGGGCCAAAAGATATTGAGGTGTAAACCCCTACTCGGTCCTTCGATTTCTACTTGAAGTTGCAATTATCTTAAAATCAAATATCTTTGACCCCACCATGTTGAACAAAAAGGGAAAACATACCCTTCAACTCAAGTAAGATTTAGGCACAACAATCCTTTCCGATGAAGCGGTGCTTTGGCAACTTTGACAACATAAAACTTAGATAATATTAATCCTCTTACTTAATGGATTAGCATAAAATATCTTATGCAAACTTGTATTTGTTTTATTTTAATATTTGGGGAAGCTCTTAAAAACTATACAAGAAATTTATTATTTTATGTTTAATTTTTTTTAGTAAAATGAATTATTATAAAATTAAATGATTTTAAAAAAAATAACCGAAAAAGAGTTGTTAATGGCAAAACTTAAGATAATTATTACGTATTCTAAAGGCATCCTCCTTTTTCAAAACTTGAAGAATCCTGACATATTTGGGAAAATCTAATGTAACCCCAAAATGTTCTACACCAAAGATCACTGCTTCATAGCTCCAAGATTATATCACCGAGATTAAAATAAAATGAAAATGACGCTGAAATATCGTTTTGACCTGTCATTTTGGAAAATACCCAAGATTTAGAAATATCAAAAGCAAACGAAGCAATTCCTAACTGATTTCCCGCCTGCCAACACTTTCCACACCCCACACAGTATACACTCGAGGAGGCCATTCAAGAAACCCATTTCTCTTCTTTCTCAAGATTTATAATGGAAATATCACTCACCCTCTGCATTCTCTAGTAAAGAATCATCCATGGCGGAAACCACCGCTACCAAAGATCAACTTAGCTTAGAAATTAGGTCTTCCCCTAAATCCATCATCAAATCAACCAAACAATGGGATGAATCGTTTCAAGAACAAACTATATCCTTCTTCAATTTCTGTTCTCGGAGAAAGAATAAATCTAATACTTGGATCATTTCACTCTTTGTTGTTCTTCATCTGGTGGTTTTTGCTACTACGATGATTGTGAATGATTGTCCTAGAAATTCCAGCCATGGACGTTGTGTTATTCGATCTATTGGTAGGGTTTCTTTTCAGCCTTTAACGGAGAATCCACTTCTCGGTCCTTCGTCATCTACGTGAGTCTTTCTTCACTTCTATTGGTAGTTTTTCCAGTTGCTTGAATTTAATTTTTTCTTTGTTAGGGTTTTCCGAACCTGCCTGTTATGGAACTTGAATTCAATTCTTTAGACTAGGATTTATGAATTGTGCAATCTGTAGATCTAGTTTGATCAGTTGAAAATTACTAGGTTAGAACTGTTTTTGCTGCTGCAGTATATAAAGATCACCGCCGAATTTAGGCATTTTGAGGTTTTTATGTTTCTTTACTTGTCAATTCCTTGTTAGAAGATACCAGGACTTCAGGTATAACTTATATGACTCTTATGGAAATGGTATTTTTCTTGATAATGTCTTATTTATTCTTGGATTGGTACTGGTTGAATCTGTATGACCTAAAGCATTAACACCAGTCTAGTCAATCAGAATAAATGCTAGCTTCGAAAAAGTGAAATACTCTTTCACAGGGACTTAGGTGTTTGTATGGTGTATCTCTCCGATACGAGTAACTTTATTCCGTAGTATGAATACAGCAGAAGATCTGTGAATGTTAAACCCAGACACAAAAGTGAGTTTCCTAGTGGAACTTTTTTGATAACAATACAGAAGTATATTCTGCTTTAAATGATAGAAATTAAACAAGAAAACTGGTTGAAGCAGTTTCTCGTTTTCATGTGCCATTTGTCCTGAAATGCTAGAGATGATTTGAATGGGGACGGTGTACCGTTTAATTTAAACATTATCACGAGTTTTTGTGCTAATCATTCTTTCTGAGAAACTATAATTCGATAGGTTAGACATATTCTTCTTTCAGGCTGGATGAGATGGGTGCTCTTCGTCGGAAGTTATTGGTGAAACACGAAATTTGGCGCCTAGTAACATCTCCATGGCTGCATGCAGGGGTGTTCAGCCTGATTATAAACCTTTCAGGTGTTATCTTCATAGGCCTGCAATTAGAACGAGAGTTTGGATCCTGTAAGATCCTTTCTGCGTTCTCCTTATCTCAGAGTGACAAGTTTGATACTGTCTAAGCGTAACATAACCTGCTCTTTTTTTTCCGCTTCTGGATTGCAGTGAGGATTGGGATGATCTACTTATGCTCAGGTTTTACTGGTAGTTTGATGTCTGCGCTTTTCGTTCAAGATATCCCAGAAGTTGGGTCTTCTGGTGCTTTATTCGGATTACTTGGCGCGATGCTCTCAGGACTTATCAGGAATTGGAAATTTTATAGTGACAAGGTCCTTTCATTATTCTTAGACTTTCACATTTTGTTTGGTGTTGTCTCTTTCCTCACTGTCTTCTCACTTTCATTCTTTCATTTTCTTGTATGCTAAAATGCAGTTCACAGCACTGGTAGTACTGTGTTTGGCAGCAACTATAATTTTTTCTCTTGGCGTGTTGCCTCACGTGGACAATTTTTCAAATGTTGGGGGATTTGTCTCTGGATTTCTTCTAGGATTTGTACTGTTCTTTGACCCTCGTCTTGTACAAGTGCCTCTAAATAAAAAAGGTCTATTTGAATACAAGGAAAAGAGTTCAACGAACTTCAAGCAGAAATTGGATAAGCCAGTGCTGAGGAGTATCTCTCTCGTTCTGTTTGCTCTTCTGTAAGTTTTTCCTAACTCTATGCGACTTCTTTTATTCACTTAAAGATAATTACAGAAATACAAACTGGTTCGTCTTATTTGTTGAAGATTTATACTTATGGAACAACTTATTTTTGGTTCGGTAGTGTTGCTGGATGTGTTGTTGCAGTACTACATGGAGAGAACTTGAATAACCAATGTAGCTGGTGCCATTATGTTAACTGCATTCCTTCCAAAAGGTGGAGCTGTAATGTGAAAGCTTCGCTGCCGTGTGAGGTAAGCATTTACAACTTTTAACTCTCAACTGTTGATAATGCAATGCTGTATGCCCATGCTGTGCAGCGAGACAATAACAGAACATTTGCACCTCAGATATTGTTTAGTGACAATATTGTGAGATTGATGTTGTGAGATTTTATACTTATAAAACATGACTGAGAGAGTCATCTAACACCAAGCACCAGTACATCAAGAGATTTGGTACATAACAGCTACTTCATATCCCTCTGCACCAAAATATATGATTAGTTTGCGAACTGGCACATTATGGGCAGCTGTACCATACTTTATCTTGAGTCAGCCTTTTTTGGGTTAGAAACGACGAAATACACGTATGCTGCTATTTATCATATAACTTCTGTTGAATCAATCTCATATTCTATAGCTCATACTAATTCTGGTTGCACTTGTGCAGGTCAGGAAAACTGCTAACCAATCGATTCTGACATGTAAAAGTAGCGGCAAGTCCAGGGTGTACACTTTCACAAACTTATCAGAAGCGAGGATAAGGGACCTGTGCAGTGAGATATGCTACTAAGCCTGCTGAACATTGCATGATATATGTTGTCATGACTGATTTCTTTTTTTTTTTGTTTGAAGGGGAAGTGTCACAATGGTGAGATCGATACATATATGCACTACCATTTGTCATAAAACAACACAGGCAATCCGTGTAGAAAAAAAAAAGTTTCGTTTTAAACCTGTAAATGTAGTAGTTACTGAAAAAGGTCTTTGTTTGTTTGCTTTTGCTCAAGAATTTGTGAATTACGAAAACTTTTGATTGCCAAGCCCATTTAGTCGAGGCGATGACAGGCCGGACCTTAGTTTCATATATCCAAATCCACAACCACAACAAATCTAGATGCTTCTAGCCAATGAGAAAGAGATGATCTAGACCATTCGATCTCGTCTCATCAAGTGAAAAGACCTAATCCTAAATGACATCAGCCCTAGAGAACATCCACACGTGTGAAACACCCAAAAACCCTACTCAAACTAAAACACAGAGACTTCGAGTACTCAAGCATCAAAGAACTTTCGACCATTGGATCTAACGACACGTCATCGATCCGGAACAAATTCTGAGTTTCAACGGTCAAGATTTCGTTTGAGAGGTAGAATCCGAACACTTTGAGAAAAACTTTTGTTTCTCTATTGTGTTTCTCTCTCTTCCTGTTTCTCTGTTTTTCCAAATTTCGATTTTAATTTTTCTTTGATTAGGAAAAATCTGTGAAGAATTTTGAGTGAGGGAGTGAGAAAGAGATGGCAATTATTGATGACGAGAGAGAATTTGATAAGGAGAAAGAAATCAGGGTCATGAACGGCAAAACAAGTTATGATATTGAAGACGATGATGAAGAAGTTGATGATAATGATGATGATGATGAGGTGAACGAAGTTGTTGATATGAAGAGAGTTGTTGATGAGGGTACTGAGGAGGAAGATGGAGGAGATGAGGATGACGATGATGATGAAGAGGAGGAGGAAGAGGTTGACGATGAGGATGAAGAAGAAGATACTGAAGAGGGTTTGCCTGCTTCTACATCTGTTCCTCAAGTCGTTGATGTTAGCGATGATGATGATGATGAGGAAGGTGCTGGTGGTGAGGATGATGATAGTGATGACGATGATGATGACGACGACGACGACGATGATGAGGATGAGAACGAGGAGGAGGTCGAAGAAGATGATGAGGTATAATTTCTTTCTTTATGTAATTTTAAGCTTAATATTTTAGATTTGTGTTTTGTCTGTGATATTATATCTGAGATTTGTTTGTTTCCCTTTTTTGCCCTAAATTTTTAGGGTTAGAATTTATTTTCGGTACAATTTCCTGTAATAGATATGTTTTATTTGGCTAAAGTATGGGGATTTTGATTGTGATTTAAGTTTGATTTGTCTAGATAGAAATTCAGAGATTTTCTGATTCATCTATTTTGTTGATTTTTGCTAATTTTGTGTATGTACATCACTTTGTTAGTTCTAGTTGATGTTTGTCTGTTTATTTGATTTATTAAGTTTTACTGTTACTAGTTTCAAGAAATCTGTCTTCCCCTTTTTATGTCAAATTGATGGTTTAAGATGAAGCTTGGATCTTGGTTTAGCTAGTTGGGTACCAGTAAAACCTTGATTAACTTTGTTTACCCTAATCTAACCTTTGGTTTCTTCAGGGTCTTGTTTGGTGTTGCTTTCAATTGTAAACTGTGACTCATGTTGTGTGTAGGAGGGTCTAGAAGATTTTGATTGGTAGTGCTCTACTTAATTTTCTTGTTGAAGTGGGATCTGATTCAGCAGTACTTTCTAGTCTTTCTTGTATGTTGATGATGTCTATGTGGTTGTACCAAGTCCTTACCGAATTTATCATGGATGTATGAATGATGCCCCTGCTATGTTTCTGTTAAAGCTGTATGCTCAATCTTGGATTATGGAAAGAAAGATACACTTTGGTCTCGCTTACTAATATGTTATGCCCCTTCATCAGCATATTTCTTGTAGATCTGTGTTTGCATATGTCTTCTCAACATATATAGTTGGACTTGTTTGATCCTGGCTGCAACTTGCTATATTGTTGTTTATTTCCTCATATATAGCATTGTGTTTGTGGTGACTTCGCGTATTAGTTATAAACATGGTTTATTGGCCATATCACTAGGAGTAATGATAAACCCACTTTATTATGTTTGATTTGACCTTGAATGGTGGTTCATGAAGGAGTATGCTAGCTTGTCCTGTAGATTAAAATCTGCCTGTACACACACCTTTATATGGTTTTTAGTTACACTTTGTTAAACTTTTCCATATGCCATTTCTGTTACACTTTGTTTATGAATAGTTAAACTTTTCCATATGCCATTTCTGTTTATTATCGTCACTTTGTGGCTTCGAATTAGACACAATTTTTTGTCCCGTAGTTTCCATTGATAACATGTGTCCTTTGTTGATGATATATACTGGTGCTAAATTCAAGAATTGACATGTTTACGCATTACAAACTCATCCATCCCTTATTGTCCTGTTTTTTTTTTTCTCGTTTCTTTTTTTGGGAAAGCCTTTTTTTGGGAAAGCAGTTGAGTTTCTTGTGTGGGCTTTGTTTTATATCTGATCATTGAATATTAACAAACACATGATTGTCTTGTAGGAGGATTTGGGAACAGAGTACCTTGTTCGTCCAGTAAGTCATCCAGAGGACGAGGAGGATGCTAGTGATTTTGAACCAGGTCAGGAGAATGGTGAAGAAGAGGATGAGCTTGAGGAAGAGGATGAAGATGAAGGTGAAAAGGGAGAGGTTTCAGCAAAGAGAAAAAGGCCAAGTAATGATGATGACTCTGATGAGAACGACGATGATGACTCTGATGACGATGGTGGGGAAGACGATGTGAGACCTTCCAAACGATAGGGTTCAGCCCTCGAGGTTTGACGAGAGACCCTATCCAGTTAGCTGAATGCCTCTCCTCCGACCTCGAGTACACAGTCCCCTTGTGTAGAAAAAAAAGGTAGAAAAGCTTGATGCTTCATAGCTGTACTTTTGTTTATTTTTACTGTTATTTATGAGACAGTAAAGTAAGGTCTTAAACTAGGCATCTCTAAATTCAGAAAAAATATGCACTGTAGACGTATTTCAATTGAGTGGTGGTGTAGTTGGGTGTTGATTATTACTTTTCTCAGTGGCAAGAAAGTTTAAGACCTTGTGTATGGTATTATTGTTAACTAGTTCTTCATTAATATTCTAAATAGTTTAGATTAATATTCTACATGTGCTTAGGTGATATTTGCTTCGGTTTTTTAAGGCAATCCCCTGCAAACATACCTTATTGTTTAGTTAAAAGCCAATGTAGACCGAACGAGAACCTCCAAATGAGGAAATAGTACCCCAACCGAACAGAACTGTGGTAATCATTGCTTTGGTGTCTGCGTTCCCTTGTATCAATTTCAAACGCATAAGTTGACGAGACTAGAAATTTAGGTGGTGTTTACGAATGAGAAAATGTAAAAAAACATGTCAAGATTGGACTTGTCTGCAGAAGGGACCACATCAGACCTTAGGTACCCTATTTGTGAGATGAGGAAAGAATCTCCAATTTGATAAGATAAAAGAAACTGTCTTGATTAACTTTAGAAGTTCCACACGCTGGGTTGGATGCTAAATTCGGTCCTTTACAATGACATCAGACAGGAAAGTAGGGCAAACCAAACGAGGCTGGTCATTTGTGGAAGACGCATCCGCTGTATGACTGTCAAGACTCGAGAGCATCCGCATCGTGGTATTAGCTTCCCTGCAGCAAATGTGGATTTCTCCAGTTATCAGTTGAAACAGATTTTTGAGCAACGTTGTTATATCTATGATACATAAATATTGTATACGATACCTGATATTTCATTTATGTTCAACTATCTCTATAACCATTGATTCTCTAACATCTAATCCTGCAGTGCTAGCTAAACACATTTCATCAAGTTATTTAGACCTATGAGGATCCCTGCGATTGACTCAGGCTTCTTATAAGTTTGTCTAATTCAAATCTCTTTCCAAGTATCCTTCAGTTCCTTTACTTCTAATCTATGCCAGTTACTCAAAAACATAGCATTCAAGCTCAATTTTCAGAACTTACGCTAAAGAGATTCATTAACAGATGGAGTACAACTTCAATACCTTAATTCATATTCGTTAACCAGAAATAACTCCATATCCTAATCCCAGTTTTTTGTGTTTGTCCTAATCCCCTTCAACAATTCTTTTAAATTTTTTTTGGATAATATTTATATTTTAGTGGCTATACAAGTATCGAACCTGTGATATACATACATGGTATCTAGAGTCTAGACCCTCAACCTCACTTCGCTTCACTTCATTTCATTTCTTAGTCCCACACCGACAACACTGCGAAATGGACTGTGGTTCAAAGAGAGTGGAATATGGAAACTGTACACGACCTTACTTGAACAGGATCTGTTCTATAGGCTCATACCTCTGTATCCTTGAGTTCTAAGGAGACCAGAACCTCAGTCTGGTTGATGAACCAGGACCGCACGATCAGAGCGTGAGTAAAGGTCATCAGGCCTTTAATGTAGGCTCTGTGGCAGTAGATGATCGTTCTCAGCTTGGCCTTAGCCTGCTGTGGTGGTCGTGCGCGGTTGTCTGACAGACTCCAATTTTTTTTGCTGGACTCAACATAAGACCTTGAGAAAATGTTACTTGTTTTTGCGAATCTGATGAGGTTTAAGATTTTTGCAAAATTACCGTTCACTTGTTAATGCCAATCTAGACCTGTGAATTTTAAACGTCTATAGAACTTATTATGAGGATAAATAGTATGAATACAGCAGAAGATTTGTCAACGTTGAACCATACAAAAAAGTGAGTTTTATCAGTAGAACTTTTTTTGACAATGTATGGTCAACTAAATGTAGTTTGCTCATGCTGCTCAACAAGACAATTACAGAGCATGAGCACCAGATCCCGTTTAGTGACACTAAAGACTGATGAACTTAAACTTATAAAGCATGACTTCATTTTGTCATTGTTGGAGTTGGGCAGTTACCAACTTTGCAACTTAAGCCGTTGTTTGCTCCCCACTATTAATTAGGTGCTTCAAGGGTCAGTCAGTCCCACACTCGGCGCACAAGACTGAATGGCTAGCACCTTAATTGGATTTTACACTTGTCCTATCACACTGTCTGGATGAGAGAAAACAAGTATTTGTGGTTTTACTCCACAAAATCAGCAAAAATCTGGATGGATGCTCTATGTACTATGGTTAAAGCACTGATTACATCACTATAAAATTGATGGACATAAAGTAGAATTAACATTGTTATGAAGTAGTATCCGTGGTAATCATTGAAAATTTCAACTATACAGTTAGTGGCCTTGTTACCTTGTTGTACCAATTTCAAACACATAACTTGACGAGACTAAAAATGAGAATTAACATTTTCAAACTATCTCTCTCTAGTTACTTCACTAAGTCCATGAGGTTCTCTTTTGACTTTACATGTCTCTTTCGAGACTCTTTTTGACTTTCACGAATCAACTAAAATTACTTCATTAGTAGTCATTGCTCATTTACTTTAGACTCACATAGTCAATTGAGTTTACGCGATGATGGCCATGCGTCGGTACAGGAATATCTTTTAAAGAAGCATCCGATTTCTTCAAATACAAGTTCATCTTGGTAATCATTGATGTAAAATTTCAACTATAAATCAGTTAGTGGCCTTGTTACCTTGTTGTTTCACTGTGGTAAAAGCGGATATGCAATTTCAAACACATAACTTGACCTTTAGAGACTAAAAATTGTTGGGTTTATCATATCACAAGAAAATAACAATTAAAATTGACATCAAACAACTGCTCTATGTACCATAACCAGTACACTACATATTTTAAAGTTAAAGCACTAAAAATACAAGTTCATCTTGTTGCAATATGTATTACATACACAATTTAAGATGGTTGGTCTTTCATGAACCAATGCATGTTTATCATATCACAAGATAAATCATAATAGAGGCAACCAATAAGATAAGTAACATCGTTACATCACTATAAAATTGATGGACATCAATTTATGATGAATTCTAAACAACTCTAAATAAAACATGAATTAACATTGTTATGAAGTAGTATCCGTCACACTTTTAAGGTAGATCTTGAACATAAAATAGTTCATTCGTAATCATTGAAAATTTCAACTATACAGTTAGTGGCCTTGTTACCTTGTTGTACCAATTTCAAACACATAACTTGACGAGACTAGAAATGAGTAATGAGAAAATGTAAAAAAACATGTCAAAATGGGACTTGTCTGCAGAGGGACCACATCAGACCTTAGGCAGAAAGGAACCTCCAATTTGATCCGCCAATCCAAAGCTACTAGTTAGTCAAGTAAATTCACTCTTGTGCGGTTTCAGAAACCAAGCAGTAAACAGCCTTTCCGCCGTTGTAGAATAAGTAAATTAACATATTTATAGTGAGGGTGTTTCTGTTTAACTTTGTAGGTTTGCCAAATGGTCGTGTAGATATAGTTAGAAAAGTGCGGCGATTGCTGGTATATCTTTGGTTCTCTGCCGCAAAACCTTTATAATGGTATATCACTTGGATGACCGATCCCTTGTGTTTTTCATTTTCAAGATTATGACCGATCCGTTTCGATTTTTATTTTATGGCCCTGAGGTATTTTGTTAAAAAAGAAGGAAAAAAGAATTCCTAACTGTATTTTTCTTACTTTCGATTTTTTTATTTACTAGAAGTTTAAAAGTTCCACCAATTTATTAAGAAGAAAGACACTGTCCCGATTAACGATTACACGCTGGGTTGGGTGCTAAAATTCGGTCCCTTACAGACAAGAAAGTAGGGCAGACCAAATCCCACATGCGAGGCTGGCCATTCTTAGAAGATACACCCGCTGCATGACTGTCAAGAGCATCCGCATCGTGGTAATAGCTTCTCTGCAGTAAATGTTGATTTCTCCTGTAGTTATTTCATGTTCTTCTTTCACAACGCGCGTACGCTGCATATTAGTCCCCGTGCATTATCGAATTTTTGTTGTGCCAACTGCTCAGTGCGTTTAAAAGTAAAATAAAACAATGTGATAGTGTGGTAATAAACGGAATATAAATACAAAATGAAACGAGAGAAGGTTCGGGAAGAGCCAAAAAAACAGACCAGATCAGTTGTAGAATCTTTACCAAAGAGTTATAAGGGTAGGGCATACAATGAAAGAGAAGAGAAAGTGAGACAAACCATGAAGAAGAAAGTGGAAGAGTACCTTATCATCTCACCCAAACAAACTATCAATCAAAATCAAAATTCTCAATCAATATAGGTGTCTCTAAAATAGTCATCCCACCCCTTACAATACCTCCTTTATTATTTATATACCCCCTCAGTGCCTCTTTCGTTGTAAATATGCTTATTGATAGATTACTGGTCATTTTCTAAGAGGACCACAACTCTGACCGTCTAAAACTACTACGCCATCCATATATATTCAGTCCCAGCTGCTTTGTATTACTCATCTCGTTCATATTCTCTCAGCTTCATCTCCCTCCACTACTTCATCATTCTCTCTATATCCATCTCTTTCCATCAGAATACTTTTCCCAACAAGTTTATCAACAAAATGAAGAACACAACAATTCTGTCAAACTCATCATTTTTTATGATCATCATCTGAAACATAACTACATATCTTGAATCTTGCACATACTATTATACTCCTACTAGCTGCTGCCACAAATATATAACTAATTAAGTAGTATAATTTGTTATGACGAAGAAGAGTGGTTTAATGAATGGCGATTATGGACATGCTACACATGGCAGTCCACACTTGCAAACTGTACTGTCATCAGCAGATATCTTACATCATCATAACAACAATATTAATGTTCATAATAATGAAGAAGAAGAAGAAGATGAGGAAAGAAAGGTGGCGCTTAATCTTCGTCATCTCTCTAAAATGATTCTTCCACCATTGGGTGCCTCTAATTATAATCAGAACCAAATCTTATCCAATGGTAGAATTATCACCCCCATGGATTCCAGATACAGGTAAATCCCCTTTTCGTTTACCACTCACTAACTACCTACTAGTTTTTCAACTCACCCCGAGCTGCAGGCTAATTTGTTTGGCAAATCCAGCATTTTTTTTAAAAAGTGGTCGTTAAGTTAGTTGAGCAAATTGCCTGAATTCGGTACCTTAGTGCCTAAACTAGATTGGTTCAGTGCATATATTTGGTAGGTCTCTTGGATTATCCAAGGAAACTAGTTTCTTTAAATCTCTTCTGACCGAGCCAACTGACTCGGTGAGTTAAAATAATGGGACACCAGTAAGAATCAAGGGAACGTTATTATATTAGTATTATTTAGACTGACAGTGCAAATACAAACTGAAGGATCCTCTGGTCCATAAAGCGTGACCGCGTCTGCGTCCGCAAATTAATAGAATATAGGAGTATATCACTTTTCTTCTTTCTCTGGTCATACAAGGTTTTAAATTAATCAAATTAAATCAAACAGACTCGGCCGAGTCATGATTTAGTTCACCTAATGCTCCATTCACCAAGGGTCATCTTAAATACTAATGGGGCCTCAAAATTTATCACAAAAGAAATTTAATTTATGTAGTGAAGTGAGCAATGAGGTGTTTTTGTTGTGGGTCAAGATGTTGGTTTCGATATCTCTATCACAAAATCTTCAACACCAACATGATATTGTTGTTGAATCTGTTTCCATTTGATAAATGTTTTACACCACTACACGCACAACACACGCATTTACCCACAAACAAAAACTGTTGTAGAAGTTCTAGAAATCTCAAGATTATTGAAACTTTTGAGGTTGATCCTGACAACTGAGTCTCATTACCGGTCCAACTCGCTTTCAGTCTACTGCCTACTGTCTAGTCGTCTAAGTATTTTGTCAAAACAAGACTGAATTTGTTCTGTAGGTTTAAATAGTGTTTCCTATTGCCAAAATGGGGGGTTTTTGTGATCTTTAATTTGCTAAAGTTAAAGGCACATAGATTCGGAATTTTGTCACGGGTTCAAGTTATTAGGCGTTGAGTCGTATAGAATGTATGGAAAGTTAGTTGGGTAGAGATGTTGATCTTACTAGGGTAATCTTTACTAGATCCATCTTACTTTCGCTATATGTTGAATAAATGGATGGAAAGTGGGTTGTATGTCAAACCAAATACAGTACAACTTAATAATCTTTTCTAGCATCTAGGAATCTAGCGCATCCAGATTTGGTTGGTGGAGGTAAAACTAATACTATTAGCCACCTCGTGCATAAATCCCAAGTCTCCCGTTACCTAGGCCTGGCCACCGACAGAACTAATTGCATGATTGATTCCACTTGACATGGGACTGCACTGCAGAAAACAGTAATTTGCAACTATCCATGGCTTTGTGAACCCAAGAGTTTCACAACCAATTTGAATCTACGTCTCCGGAATAATTCTAAAGCAGTAGTTAAAGAAAGATTTACAGTAATAAATGAACTAAGACGAAATCCCAATCCAAATGACTGTTATTAATGGACTAATTCATTTTCTCTTTTCTCCTCTGACAAATTGTGATACTGAGATTGCAATTATCTAATGATGACTGCGTAATTAATGTGTTTAGATGTTGGGAGACGATGATGGCATTTTTAGTGGCGTATTCAGTATGGGTATATCCGTTTGAGGCAGCATTCATGAAGTCGATACCAAGAGGAGGACTCTACTATGCTGATAACGTTGTTGACTTCTTCTTTGCCATTGACATTGTGCTCACCTTCTTCGTTGCTTATATCGATCCCAGAACTCAACTCTTAGTTCGTGAGCCCAAAAAAATTGCTAAAAGGTAATTAATTGCTTCCTAAAATTTCAATTTGGGAACTATTCACTTTTAGAGCACAAACTCAATGATGCAAATCGCAGCAGTGTTTAACAAGTATTCAAATAGTTGAACAAGTAAAATTGGTCATTGTTGTGATAAATATTAATGTTAGTATTGATCTTAAAATGTCTGGATTACTTATAAAGGTATGCGTATGCTTCCGCAGGTACCTGACAAGTTGGTTTATCTTGGATGTGGCTTCCACAGTCCCATTTGAGACTTTGGGATATTTGTTTACAGGAAGCAGGCATATGAATATCGGGTATTACATCTTGGGTTTGCTAAGATTTTGGCGTCTAAGAAAGCTCAAACAAATTTTCACAAGGTACATTCTCCTTCTTTTTGATTAACATATCCTCTATCAATCTACAAGCGAGGCTACTTAATTGCATTCTTTACCATCATTTCAGAATAGCACAATCTAATACTCAACTAATGAAATATCTTGTACTTGAAAGTTAAAATGCCGTAGCTGCCTAATAGTTATCATCATTTTTCTTTTCCAGGCTTGAAAAGGATATTAGATTCAGCTATTTCTGGATAAGATGTACCAGGCTTCTCTGTGTAAGTAAAATATCGTATAATTCTTAGTGTTGAAGAGTAGCAACTAATTTTGTACTGAAGTATGTGTTCTTATTGTAGGTGACATTATTCCATGTCCACTGTGCTGGTTGTTTTTATTATATGCTGGCTGATCGAAATCACAACCCAAAAAATACATGGATTGCATCAGCGATGCCAAATTTCAAGGAAGCGGGGCTTCGGATCCGTTATATTACATCCATCTACTGGTCTGTAACCACCATGACAACAGTTGGTTACGGAGACTTACATGCTGTGAACAGTAGAGAGATGATCTTCAACATATTTTACATGCTCTTAAATCTCGGTCTTACCGCTTATTTGATTGGAAATATGACCAATTTAGTTGTGGAAGGAACTCGCCGAACTATGGAGTTTGTAAGTACTTCTTTTTCTGGCTACATTTGCGTTTTGTTAATTTCGCACCCGCATTTTCATAATGGCAAAGGCTGCATTTGTCTAGAGCAAAGCTTTGAGAATTCCTGCACCGTTTAATTAGATTTTTGTTCTCTACTAATGCAGCGAAACAGCATACAGTCAGCTTCGAATTTCGTTTGCCGTAATCATCTTCCACCAAGGTTGAAACAGCAAATAATAGCGTATATGTGTCTCAAGTTTAGAGCTGAGACCTTAAACCAGCACCAGTTAATGGAACAACTGCCTCAAACAATTTGCAAAAGCATCTGTCAGCATCTGTTTTTGCCTACAGTTGAAAAGGTTTATCTTTTTCATGGTGTATCACGAGAAATTCTCTTGCTCCTGGTAAGGATTTTAAGTACATTTACGACAACTCTACACATACTAGAAGTTATTACTTGACATACAGGCACTGAAAGTGTTTAAATACTGATCAGGTCTCAAGGATGAAGGCTGAATATATACCACCCAAAGAAGATGTTATAATCCAAAATGAATCGCCAGATGATGTTTATATTATTGTATCCGGAGAAATAGAGATAATAGATTGTGGGGAAGACGGGGAGAACTTTATGGGCACACTTGAAACAGGTGACATTTTTGGAGAACGTGGTGCGCTTGGTTGTAGGGCTCAGAGCTTTACATTCCGAACAAAGACCTTATCTCAACTCTTGAGGCTGAAGACAGCCAGTCTTTTTAGTGCAATGCAGGCTAAACAAGAAGACAATGCACTGATCCTGAAAAACTTCTTTCGGGTAAGCTGTTACTGTTAGTATATTGTTTTTATTCAGTGCTATGCATCAATTATGAGATTTCGGATTCGGGGAATCTCTTCTTTACATTTTTAATAATGAAATCCTCATTTGTTAGGCAACCTAAAACTAAAGGTGTCAATTCTTTTGATGACTGCAGCATTATAATGGGCTCAAGGATCCCAATAGTGGCGAATTTCATGTAGACATAAATGGAGAAGGCGATCCTAAGAAGGACATAGAGCCCGACTTGTTAGATGTGGCTAGTAGTGGAAATGCTGCATTCTTGGATGAGCTTATAAAGGCAAAATTTGATCCAGAAATTGAAGACTCCGAAGGAAAGACACCCCTGGTATGCTTTTTAGTTTTAACTTATCTCCATTTGACGGACTGTTTTGCTCATTTAAATACCAAAACCTTCTAAATGTAGCATTTGATACCTGAGTAATATGAGTAGCTGCAGACCTAGATGGCTTTGTTCCCCTAAGCATCTGATTGCACATGCAGTCCAGCCTTAGTAAAGTAAAATGAATCATATATGGGAAAAGCAATTATGTAAATTAGTAACGTGAATATGTTTCTCTTCAAGCCCACACTTGTATTAATCATAGTCCAAAAAATTTAAGTTAAATTGAAAAACCAAACAAGTGTTAATTTTTTTTTTTTTTTTTGCTCATATTTAAAATTAATTACAATTGTTTTTTTGGTATTCTCATAAATTGAAAAATTATATATAAACCTTAATTCTTATCTTTTCCCAAAACAAAATAAACTCTAATTCATATTTTCTCTAAAATAATTTTTTCTTAATCATGATTACATCAAAATTGTATGTATTCTAATTGTTCCCTTAAAAAAATTCCACAACAACGTCAATCGAAATGGAATTAACGAAGGTTTTAATTCTTTTATGAGGACCATTCTCCTACAACTCCATAAACATAATTTATAAAAAGAAAAAATCCATAAGATAATGTTTTTTTCTTCTAAAATTGATTGACGGTGTTGATTATTCTTAAAAAAAACATTAATTATGTCAAATGTGTTACATAAATTTGATTAGATGATTATTTTTTTTTCTTTTTTCTTTTTGTTGATGTTGATTTAGGGATTAAATGATTATCTTATTACTATGGGCTATATATAATAATTACACATAATTTCGTGGGCCATGTCGAATGATTATAAAGGTCTGTTTGGTTAGCTTAAGCACTTATTTTAAATGAGTTATGGTTAATAAATGTGTGGGCTACATTTATGAGAAGCCTTGAGTTATATTAACAGACTATGTATGTTTTTTGGATTTATCAGCATGTAGCAGCATCTAAAGGGCATGAAGACTGTGTTCTGGTTCTTCTCAAGCATTCGTGCAACGTTCACGCTCAAGGTAAATTTTTTTACGCAGGCTCCTAACTAATAGTAGAATATTTTCTCCTGGTAGCTTCTTCTAGTTAATAATTTTAACTAAACCCATCACTTTCAAGGGAGTCTATAAAAAATCATGTATTACACGGTTTTGCTGGTGCTGTTGATATTTCATCACAGTCTCATGTATACATACACCATTTGTTGCAGATAAATATGGGAACACACCAGCATGGGATGCCATCTCTAACAAACACCATTCTATTTTTAGACTCCTCTATCACTGCTCGTCCATTTCCAACCCTTGCACTGCTGGTGACCTTCTCTGCCTTGCTGCCAAAAGAAATGATCTCTCTACTATGAATGAGCTTTTGTCATATGGATTGAATGCTGACTCGAAGAATCGCAAACATTTCACTCCTATTCAAATTGCTGTAATGGAGAAACATGTGGATATGATAAATCTCCTACTTCTCAATGGTGCTACTATTGACAAGGTGGATAATATATCAGATGAACTAATGGCTCCTAAACAAGATTTAGGTGATCGTCAGGCTAGGGTGCTCGACGCAATGGCAGCAGATGCTACGCAGGAAATACTCTCTAGGAAAAAGGAAAGAGTACAAGAAAACAACTGTGCTGGAGCATATCCGTCAAGGGTGATTATATATAGAGGTCATCCTGTCACGAGGAAGAATAGCGGCTGCACGGAAGCTGGGAGAGTCATTAAGTTGCCGAATTCTATTGAAGACCTCAAGTTCATTGCAGGTTGGTTTCTTCAGAACGCATTTTCTTAATTTTGGTGTGTTAGTATAAATTGTTTAGCAACTAGGCCGGGCACTGCTGTCTCTTTCTTGAGAGACCAAGTTGCATAAAACCAGGTCCTACACCAAAGTAACTGTGGTACAATATTAAATATACCCTATGAGCCTGAACATTGCATCTAACTGGATCCTTAGATGTAAAACTATACCCAATGATGATCAACTTTCCTATACATTGTATTTTTTTTCACTATAGCAGGAGCGGTTTTGAAAAGCCAAACTGAATTTGCTATTCCTTCATCTGTGTCAACAGGTGAAAAGCTTGGGTTTGATGCAAGTAATGCAGCTATAACAAATGAAGAAGGAGCTGAAATTGACTCCATTGAAGTGATTAGGGATAACGATAAACTTTTTATAGTAGAAACTGGTACCTTTGTGGTTTAATTGTAGATTTAGATCCTCCTAATGAGGTTAACACTTAACTGTGAATAAAGAACAAAAAAAAGATGCAAGAGGACTTGGAAGAAGATTTCAATATATATATTTTTCACGAAACGGGATATGAAAGTATCACTTTTTCAAACGGAAAATTAGTCGATCCATAAATCAAATTATGGTTGCATGATGTGTTATGCATCCTTTGTGGTGGTTTGCATTCAATTTTCGAGAATTGTGCATAAAATGAAAGTATCATTTTTCTTGAAACGGAGGGAGTACATCGTTTTATTAATTGCAACGGAAAATTAGTTGATGCATAAACCAAAATTTTGCTACATAAAGTATTATGTATCATTTGTGTGGTTTACATAATGAATATACATTTAATTTTCTAAAATTGTGCCTAAAATGATAAATACCTCCAATTTTTCGTAAAAACTCTAAATTTGATATTGTTGTTTGTACTTG
This sequence comes from Papaver armeniacum, assembly GCA_023531295.1. NCBI lineage: Eukaryota > Viridiplantae > Streptophyta > Magnoliopsida > Ranunculales > Papaveraceae > Papaver > Papaver armeniacum. The sequence goes on along the minus strand of JAJJWW010007798.1, from coordinate 44,281 downwards.
TTGCGTAGATTTTTTATAACCTTTCCAACGAGATAAATTTTGTAAAATTCAAGGCACGGATTTTTAGATATGTTATATTAAAGTTTGCTTTCCAATTATACCCCCAAAAAATAGGATACAAAAAGAGTTATATTAGTCAGGCATCCACCTTTTCTTATATTTTCTCAAACGGTGCGTCTTTATTTCCTCTTCTTTTTCTCGTCACGGTGAAAAATGTGTACATCTATGATGCAGTGTAGGATAACAGGTAGTGGTGTAGGTTAAGGGTTTCAATTTCTGTTTCAGTTAACTCTACAGCTGTGTCAACGACATGTGTCTCAGTGTCTGTTACATTTATGAAGTGTGTATGTGCAAACAGACGAGTCTAGACAGTTTAGCACAACTGTATAAATACAAGTTATGTATGTTATCTTCATTAACAAATTTATTTTTATTTTATCTTTTTTACACCTGAGAGTGGTTAGGTATTGGTACGCTTCAGACACACCGATCCCATCGAACCATGCCCCAATGAGCGTACCCGGCTTAAACCCCAAATTTTAATTCAAGCCTCAACGACCCTCATTCCCACCATTTCCAGCCACATAGGGTTATGAGAGATCCCATTGTCATTCCCACCGATAGATAAGTATTGGACTCTTGCTTTCTCACTAACAAAGCAAGAACAGAGGTACAGATGGGATTTGTTAAGTTATTGTTATAAACATGTAATTATGATAAGAATATCTAGTGTAAAACTAGATAATAAAGGGGATGTCACCGTTTACTAATTACATATGGGTGCATCCACAAAACCTTGATGGAGTACTTACTGCAAACGAATGTGTGGACAATAGATTGAAGGCTGGGAAGCTCAGAGTTCTTTGCAAAATCGATATGGAAAAAGCTTTTGACAATGTCAATGGACAATCTCTATTCACAATTTTACAAAAGCACGATTTTGGTGACAAATGGATCTCCTGGATCAGATGGTGCACTACTTCTACTCATTTGTCTATTCTAGTAAATGGTAGCTCCACAAATAAATTTAAACCAAGTAAGGGGCTAAGGCGAGGTGATTCTTTATCGCGGTATCTCTTTTTTATTGGTGGTGGAGGTGCTTTCTAAATTGATAATGATGTAGTAGAGAGAGGACAACTCTCATGCCTTCAAGAGGTAGAACATGACTCTATTATTTCTCACATGCAATTTGCAAATGATACTTTGATTTTCATCAATGCAAGCATGAAAGAAATTAAAAGACTTCTCATAATTTTGGACGTTTTTGAAACTATTACTAGTTTTGAAGCTGAATTTAGATAAAAGCACCATGATCAGTGTGGGAACAAAAGCGATAATTTATTTTCTATCCATATAACTTGGATGTAAGACAGAAAAGTTGCCTTTCACTTACCTTGGAATGCCAATTATGGCATATTGGCATAGCACTTATGTTTGGGAGCATGTGTTGGTCAGAATGGAGCATAAGTTGGTGACTCGGAAGAAAAGAAAATTGGACAAGACAGGTAGACTAGTTCTTATCAAGAGTTGTCTTGCTAGTTTACCAATTTACTAATTGTTTTTATTTCATCTTCCAGTGAGTGTGGAGAAAATAATGGTTAGAATTATGCGAAACTTTTTGTGGGTGTGGTGGAAGGTAAGAAGAAGCTGGTTTAGGTAGCTTGGAAAAAGATCTGCATGCTTAAGAAGGACGGAGGATTAGGAGTGAAAAATTTGAGGAAAACTAATCATTCGTTGCTACTTAAGTGTATCCGGAGATACTCAAAAAACAAAACAGTCTTTGGAGGAAGATAGTGATCCAGAGGTTCAAGAGAAACAATGAGTTGTTAATTAATGCCTAACGTTAATAACCAACCCCAATGTAGAAACCTCTGGAAAAACTTTTTGTGAACATGGACTTTGGTATACGTGGAACTTGAGGAACGTAAAAAATACTACGCATTGGCATAATAACTTGAGTAGGTTGATTATTAGCTCTAAGTACTCTAACTTGAGTATTCTCATAACTACAGATTGAAGATTCAAGAAATTAAGAAGCATAGTGGAATTAGAGCATATGCGAAATGGTTTTGTCACTAAAATTGACATTACTTGGTTTAACCCATTGGCATTGGTATGTCATGTCAGTTTCAAGTTTAGATGCCAAAACGCATTCTTAATTTAGTGACAAAAGTCAGTTTCAGACTAGATTAGGTTTAAGAAGTAGAGTATAGAATCAAAGATATCCTTGAAGAATGGATATTGAAGACTACACGAAGACATCTTGGAGAAATTCATTAAAGGTTATTAACAAACACTTGATTCTCTTGTTTACTCTATCTCTCTATCCATCGAAACAAGTTCTCATTCTATGAAACAATTCCTATGATGTTAAATATACACTTATGCATACTCTCGAGGATATTTGAGCCCAAGATTTGTGATAAATAATTAGTATGTCAAGTATAATATCCTCATACTGTAGTGAGTGAGAATATGAATTCGACAAGCCAAGAATCACTCAATTCCGAGTTATAACGAAGAAATTATGAGTGATTTATTAAAGAAACACTTATTATGTGTTGCTAAGGCAGTTCGTGGAATAGGAAATTGTACACGAACTTTTGGCAACAATTCGCAAATTAAAACGGGAAATATATAACCAAAGGGCTTTTTTATCCCAATACTTGGTGTTTTCTTTCCTTGACAAGGTAACTTTGTTTCCAAGCAACCTAGCCTTGACCATTCACTGTAAATAGAGGTTTCATGTAACCACACAAACTATCCCCTGGAAAATTGTGTGTTGTTGCATAAGGTTGTTTTGAATTCCTTGTTCTTCACGAACAAGAGTGAGATTCCAAAAGAATTTACTTTGGGATCATAAAACACAGGCAAGCTATCTTTTCTGATAGTTATGGAACCTGTTTCTAGGTATTTTTTTCATTAACCCTAGATTTGATAAATCAAGATATCTCTAGATTATTTCTAAGTGATCTTGTGAGCGAGAATCAATTAGGTCACGGAATATGTAAACCTTAATTGTTGAGGAGCATCTTCTAAAGATAACTAATATTTAGGTAGAATATTTTCAAGAGCATCTTCTAAAGAGAATTGACGTTCTTCTAGAAGATTTACATGATCATTTCCTAAAGAAAATCGGTGTTCTGCTAGGTGATAGGTTTCTTAAACACCTTGATTTACTATCAATTGAGTATGATTTCTTTGCTATTTTTTCTTTTGAATATGCATTTTACTCTTGTTTTGATTTTTATAGGCTCAATTCATCACTCGGAGACTACGGGCATTGATGAACTTGAAGCTAGCAGGACACATGTCTCAATTTTGCTTAAAAAAGGGATCACTAGAGCACCAACACTGTTGGATCATGGATAACAATTTCTTCCCCATTTTCAGACAGCGACATATAGAGAAATCAGACCGAAGAATTGGTACAGATTGAGAGGGGTTTATCAGAAATCAGAGAGATGAGTTTGATGTTGTTTCCATTGGGATTTTTATGGGTTTCTAAAACTGAGAATGATAAGGATTTAGTGGATGCGATTTGATTGAGTTGAAACAGTAGAAATGATAGAAAGGGGATCTCGTGTGATGAATCTTGTGAGTGATGTGTTGAAGAATTAACGGAGAAGAGGACTAAGAAATAGTGGTTGTTGTTCAAGATAAGGAATAAGAGATGATGTTGTTGATACTAGGGATTCATGGTGATTGTTGATATTGAATGTATGAACTACAGAATCGGTGCTCTTTGTTGGGTTGTGATAGTCAGAGAAGAACTCAGGTGAAGAAATCAAATTTGTTGTTAGTGGTGATGTCTATTTCTGCCGCTGCTTATTAGAGAAGATGGTGGTGATTGATTGAGATGAAACTCGGGATATCAGAAGAGGGGGTATATTCTATTATCTCTACTACTTGTTTTTTATGGTTTTCAACATGATAGTTCTTCCCTTTCTTCTTGTTATGAACTCCTTGAACATGCGTAGCTAGTTTTGTTTTGGTTAAAGCTTAGTTGGATTTTAGAAAACATGCTTTTTAATTTAATGAATTAGTTTTTGTCTCAATTTTATCGTTCATGATTCTCTGGAAATATAGTTGCATGATTGATGTATTTCAACATGATTTGAGTATTTGTTTTGTCAAGTTGCAAACTGGTTTAAATCATATTTATGTCTTGATTAGGGTTTATTATACGCAAAAGTTTATCATGATTGCAAGTAGTGTAATTGTGGTTATTGCTTGTAGTGATATATCCTAGTAATCACAAGTAAATCGTGACCTTAATTGAATTGTTTGTGTAATGCATTTGAATTGCATTGATTAACCTAATTTCATGAATCTTAATGCTCCATCGGAATTGAACTTGATTAAAGCGCTTTACACGTTAGGTTATTCTTTTGGTAGAACTCATACTTGCGTTCTTTATGTAAGTGTGATGATTTCAGGAAATTTACGGGATATTCTTACGATCAAGGTATTCTAGGGATTTTGATAACGAGGGAATAAATATGAATTATTATAATTATTAAGACAAGAACATATTTATGAATGGAAACAAAATCCTTCACCAATATTCTCACCTATTGATTTGCTTGTTTATTTTCTTATTTGCTTTATTTTCTTGTTAGCTTTTAGGTAAGATTAGTTAAATTTATCAGAAATTCCCCTTTTCATAACGGAAATCGAAACATATAAAAATCCGAGACCTCTCTGCGGGAACGATCCATTCTTACCCATACTTCACAATAAATTTTCAGTAGTGAGAAAGTAATATTAATTTTGACGCGTTGTGACACGCATCACTAGGAGTTCTATAGGTACACGAATACAACTAAAGCAGGTATTACATCTAGTCCGGAATCTGATAGTAGGCAATTTGTGTAACAATTTAAATCAATGTGTGTTTAATCTGGACTAGGTCTCGGATTTTTTCTACAAGGTTGTAGTCTCCTCGTTAAAAAAACTTCCATTGTCTGTGTTATTTCTTTCCGCATCATATATTTTTTATCTTTATATTTGAAATATCACTGGTTGTACATATTTAAACCTAGATAGTATTAACTCGACTGTAAAGAACCTACAAGACTTGTTATTGTTGAATTTGTATCTTGAAATATAGATTACAAGACTTGTTCTTGTTGAAATTTGGTTCTTGAACAATTTGGATATATATTAGCTAGGTTTACCTTGTTAAAATAATTTTAAATATAGTTTTGTACCCGAATGTATAAATTGTACATGGATTGTCCATATAGGTCCCCGAACGAAAAAGTTGGTGGTGTACCAGTTACCCTCTCCTTTTCAGTGCATACATTAGAGAATTGAGTGAGATCATAGTAAGCTAATGATTGTCGAATATTCATATATAGTAACTACTGAAATTAATGGTGATGACTTCCTAGGGATTTCTTAATTGATAGAGCTTCCAAGGGGAGACGTTTCTATAGAAAAAATAAGGAAAAGTGATAAGAGCTCCCTTGGAAGTCTTAATACTAGGGGATAGTTTAGTAAATCGGAGGAGCTTCTAGAAGAAATATAATTAAGTCCGCGTGTTCGGTGGTCCTAGTTTTAGGCGAGATACCCAAGATTAGATATTTCCCCCTTTCTTTTCTTTGATTTCTATCCCTGCCTCTGCTACTGGACACATATTCTCTCTCTATCTCTCAGATTTCTTTCTTCCATTTGATTCATGGTCATAACATTGAATCGAATATCTATTCTCAGCAAGATTAATCAGAGTTATCTTTCCTAAACCCATATCTTAGAAACAAACCGATCTTCGAAACCAAACCCAATCTTTCAGTAATCCATTAGAACCCTAGAAGTTTGATTTTCTCCCACATAATCCCTAGAAAACGAATCTCTATACTCTCTGCACGACCTATTGCTGACTAGTCCAATAAGATGAGTTTATAAAACCCTAGAATCTTCGTAAGTGCTGATGCTATGAGTCTGATTTTATATATGTAGTAATTTTTTTTTCAAGAATCAAATCGCTTTAAACTAGCGCAAGGCCAGCTAGCGCAATTGGCCACGCCCCGACCCTATTTACTCGACCAATCAAATCGCTTTAAACTCGCCACATTCTCACCAGAAGTATAGTCGCACCTTATGTTTGGCCGACCCCCTTTTTGGGCCAATCAAGTTGCTCTGAACTTGCCACCATGCATTAAAGGCCAAATGCGCCCTACCACAACAACATATTGGTCGGCATGCCAACATGCCACTCTACCGCGGTAGCATGCCAACATGCTACCTCGCAAACATGCCACTTCGTGGCAACCTGTCATAAATAGCCACCCACGGCAATTCCTACTCCTGTGGCCGTTTCCACACTATGGCCTTGCCATAGTTCCTTTGGCATAGCCATGGCGCCATTTGCACAAAAGTACCGCCATGTCGCAGCCGCATGCCACGTGCACTAATTAGAGTTTCGACATGCCAAACCCTAATTTGGGCAAATTGCTACCAAAGCCTAATAACTTTTCCCAGAGCAAAGGGATTGGCGTGGCAACAGGGCCAATGTTGCCACGCCACATGTGGGTCCGACTCCACCGCGCCAAAACCAAGCCTTGGCCACGCCAAGCCCTAATTCTTCCACGGCGAATTCTTCCACGGCACCTTGGCCACGCCAAGCCCTAATTCTTCCACGGCTAATTCTTCCACGACGAATTCTTCCACGGCGCCAAACCCTAACTTTGGACACGGAGCCAATTTTTAGCTTTGGCCATACCGCAACATCACCGACATACCGCTATGCCACGGCTACACCATTGGCATGCCGCTATGCCACTGGCATGTCATTAGCATGTGGCTGACGCCACTTCCCTATACAACAAGATGTGGCCATAATCAATGGCCATCCTTCTTCATGAGATGCAATCTCAGCCATCCAAGTTCGCTACCGAACTGATGGACTTGTGGCAACTCTTAGGCGACCAACTGCCTAAACCTAACGACCATGGCTACGCCAGGCATCACTTGCACCATCTTGCCAGTGGCAGGCACAAGTCATGCCGCAATGCCAGTGCGCCATTGTCAGGCGCCAACACAAGGTAGCCACAATCAACGGTTACCATTATTCATAAGATGCGATCTCGGCCATCGAAGTTCGCCACCAAACCGGTAAGCTCGCGATAAGTTTTAGGCGGCTAGCCAAAACGAGCCTAGCATCACATGCTATTTACCTACGGCAAGCCTCTCGATTTTAACTTGCCACACGTAGCAAAGTGCTACATGTTTTCCACGAAAACACTCGAGACATCAAAATATATCATAAACTGGGGGATGCTCATCAGGGTATTGGTCTGGCGGTTTACATCGTGCGGCGTGCAATGCGCCCGTTACAAGAAAGTGTCATGAAGTGGGATAATTTGTGGTGGTGAAAAGTAACAGTGTAAACAATTCATTTCCTTCATCACGGAAGCGTAATGACTGGCGGTTACACGAATTAACTTCCCTCATCATGGAAGCATAACGTCTAACAGTTACACGTTACTCTTTTCATCCACCACTCAATCGTTTCCACTTCCTACGAGACCAGGGTACGTTTCACTATGACTTGTATAAATAGGTCTCACCTATTTCCACTAAACAACAAGTTTTGGTCAGGAGAACAATACAACATCCAGAAATCATCTGATAGCTTTTCATCCAGCTAGCCAGTTCAAATTTCCGATACAAGTCACAAAACGCCCACACTTCCAGAATCAACTATTTTGGTCTCAACACTTTCTTCGCTTCCCTCCATAAGACCAACCCTCATCCTTCACTTTGTGACCGAAGCAAGCCTGGAATGGCCATTTCTTGGTTTAGGCCAGGATTGTACAGATTGATCTCTCGAATCAAAAGTACTCCCGTGCAGTACATTTTTTAGGGTTTAGATTTGTTTCTCACCTACACACACCCAAAATTACCAAAATCAGCAGAAACAGTTTTCACCCTCAAACAATTGGCGACCACAATGGGATATTAATCTCTCGGTTACGAATTCAACTCTCGTTTCCATCATACTACCAACGAATGCCATACTTTGAAGCGCATCGTCCAAGAAAAGAGGGGTTTCAGGAGAATTGCGTCTGGGGACTAGAGATTCTCCATCTTACTACGAATCGACATAAAGATGTTCCACCGATAATAAAGAACGATCGGGGACTTCTCGTGGCAAGAAGGGCGTTACGTAAAGACTTGGATTTACTACCTGAAGACTCAGTTCTGGTGAAAGACCCTAAAGCGAGTAAGTTTGCCACATGATGTTTACACGACTTATTGTTTGGATTTTCACATTTATCATGGAAGCCGATGACCCAATCATCCCAAGATTTCATATCTCTTCCTTTCTCATGCAATGTTCACGGTCCTGAATGATTTTGCTACTTACATTCGTAATTCATATTTTGACATATCGATTGATCAAAAAGCCATTACTCCAAAAATAATCCAAAAACTCTTATAAAAAGCAATCTGTATCAATCCAAAAACAAGAAAACCATACCATAAACTATGCGTTTCTTTTGCATTTCAAAAAAAAAAAAAACCTAAGAAAAGAAGTTTAGAAAATAAAAGTATTCAAGGAAAGTTGCCTAACAACGGCTCGTTCTTCTTGGAGAAAATGCCCTTCATACTTTGAAGAGCTGCCTGCTTCAGCTTCAATTCCTGGGATAACTTCTCGACTTCTACCTCTTGTTGATTAATTAAATCCGCGGAAGGAACATCAACCGCTTCAGCCTGCAGCCTTTGGATCTCGGAAAATCCCTCAAAGAAACAGGAAGCGTTAAACTCAAAGTTTACACACATATCCCGGTGAAACTCCCAGTTTGAGATTACATCTCCAAAACGGTGTGACCAGTCACCTTGCACATATCACGAATTGAAGATAATATTTCTTCCACCCGCGTAACCAAACGCGAACCGGCTAGTGATCTTCTTGATTGTTGCGATGTGTCCATATCTCTCCCATATTCTGGTATACAACTCCTCATGCTTAGCCGGTAAACTGAAGCCTCCAATCAACACGTGATATTCATGAGGAATCAAGAATGGAGGGTCGAAAGTGGCGCATGCAATCGATTCCGCGACCAACAAGGATTCTTTGGCTACAATCGTGCCCGCAGCCGTGAGGGCGTTTTCCATCATCTGAAGCACATCAGCATCTTCACGACGATCAGTTTCCATCTCCGGGTTGCTAAAAGGTACGATTTCCATGACTGGGGACACTGTTACACCTTCATTGCCGTGGATCTCCATCTCAGAGTTATTTTCGGAAGCAGCCTCTTCCTGCAAATATCACCAATTAATCATTTATCCGGTATAAATAAATAATCCGAGAAAAGTGTGGAAAACTCACCGACTCATTTGTGGGTCCACTGGAAGAAGACTCGTTGTTATATTCATAAGTGCTCCTCTCATCATCGGATCTCGAGCTTTCTTCCTCTTCGGATTCTTCTTCAAGAGATTCAGTCTCGTTGCCTCCTTTCTCAAGAGGCGCCGTTTTTTCGGCCGTGGGCAAGTCTGGCAAAGATATTCGAGTTACCAAGCCCCTGAGTCAAAAAAAAAAAAAGAAAAAAAAAGAGAGGAGTCAGTTGCGAAATGGAAAACTTATTCAGCCAAGTCAGTGAGGGAATCATACACACCTGCGTGTTGAAAGAACTGAAAGTCACAAGAGCTGTCCAATTCGATTGGAAGCCACCTGCACGATTTTTTGACCTTTGCTCCTTTTTCTGGAGACTGTCTGTATCCAAGCTAGAGGATTTTTGCTTTCCCGAAGGAAGCTCTTTCAACAATTTATGCTTCGCTAGAACCGCAGAGGAAGGTTTACCACGCGGATTTGTCACAACATCCTGCACGAACTGATGAATGGCAAGGAACTCAGCTTGCCAGAAGATATTATATTTGGGAGTCGTCATAGGTTTCCGTTCTGGGAGCAAGAAGGGAAGACTTTTATCCGGTGTAAAGATGTTGTAATCAAGAATAGCGGGTAACGATCCATCTGAGCTGTCAACGGGCGACGGAATGGGACTCCCTGGTCAAAGCCCATATGTCGAGCATCCCTGTCAATGTTGTAAGAGACTACTCCACAAGATCCTCTGAAAAAATATGGCACGTACCCAGATATGCAGCTTCGCAAGAACACAGTTTCTCCAATGCTCATATTCCCGTCAGCGGAATGCAATATCACTTTCGGTGCGGAAGCAAAAGTGTCTGGTTGAACTATGGAGGCATGGGCCGGGGCCCAAGGACGAAAGTTAACTGCATGCGAGTTGTCAAGAAAATCAATGAGCTTTGCGCCAGGTCTTGGACGCCTCTCCAACCAACGGAGTATCCTAGAACCGCCATATGCATCAGGAAACAAGGTTCTCGGGTTAAGAGCGTAATTTTTTGAAATGCTCCCACAACCATGCTTGAAGAAAGGCGACGTGGATATACGAGTCCACTTTCATATACCCATTCGAGACATACATGTCTGCTACTAAGTGATCCAGATGAGTGTACACAAAGAGCCAAGAAACAAACTACCGATGGGAAGAGCAATGCCTTTCGCTAGTTTGATAGAAAATTTGACGAGCTTCTGTCTTATCTCATTCTTACCAGAGCCATCATCGAAAACATCTCTGGATAGCCACAAAATTAAAAATGCAGCAACATGGAGTGTATCATCCAACACTTGATCCGACTCCGGCTCATCAGGGAACCACTCAGACACCCACCAGTTATAGAAACACCTTTCATCATTCTTTTGAACATATTTCGATGCTTTCGTGACCAAAGAGGCGTGCATTTTTTCTTCTTCCCTAGACAAGACAACATCAAGTTTCCCAATTATTGGAAGACTCAACAGAACGGCTACACTTTCCAAAGAAATAGTCATCTCACCCCATCTACATATAGCCGTGTGAGTTCCCGGGCACCATCTGGAGATGAAAGTAATCAAGCCTGTAACATCTTTTCTGATTTGAAGTACCGCAGACGCCATGACAACATGCATGATTTGCGCCTCAGTTAAGTTGGACTTTACGTGGTCGCGTCTCATCATAAATTTCATCCACTTATCATAAGAGCGCAATGGACTATGACAGATTTTGAAATCTATGGGAGAAGCTGGATACTCTTTCTTATGAAGGCAAAACCTCATTATGCGCCTTGGAGTGACCGACTGAACTTCTCCATCATTCTCTGAACAGTCAGAAGAGTTGCCACGAATTTGGGATGGGTCCTTGTAATCGTAGCAGACTTCGTAAAGAACTCATCATCTGTGTTCGGTTTGGAGTTGTTGACACTTCTCAACGCGGCGGCGGAACTACTTTCAGGTGACATCTTAACAAAATTCCTTATAACTACAATGAAGTAACTACAATGAAGCAAAGCAAAAAATTACTACTTTGAAGAAAAGCATACATGAAGATTTTATCAAAAATTACCACAATCAAGAGTCAACAACACATTTTCTACGGAAATTTCTCCTTTGGCCACATGACATGGCACTCACGGCTAAAGGGAATGGGGACTGATGTCTACTCAACGAGATACACATGACGTCGCGGAAAGTACACCCTTGGCCGAAACTAGACAATGTCGCGGGGAACATGTGAAGCCGCGGAAAGTATGACCTCGGTCAAGTCACGCATGGCCACGGAAATCGTGCACACGACCACGAGAGGAAAGGAAACCATAAAAGCTAGGTTTTACCGAGAGAAGAACTAATGGCAGCCACCCATCCATGCACGCCTACTTTGTATAATAATTGGCATCTTTACTATCAATGTGTCAGCTAATATTACTACGATACTGCTAGCAGAGAAGAATCATTCATACAAAAGTATTTCTACGGGTTTATGGAGGATATGTCTATGGCTGGGGTTTACACCAAAAAAAAAAGGAAACGGAGGAGAAACGTTGGAGCACATACCTGGAGTACGCTCGCCAACTCCTCTACTTTGCTGCTAACGCGGAGACGTGAAAACAAATCTAATATTACAAAAACAAAAAAAAAATGTGCGACCCCTATACATATTACTTTGGAGTTTGGGTGGAAGAAGGTTTCCTTTTATAAGCACAACACTTTTGGAATTAGAGTGGAGGAAGGTTTCTCGTTTAAGCTATGCACGGAAAAAGGCAACCGCGTCCCCGAAGGCAACGCTCCATGGCGCCACCAGCCCGCGGCCAAGATAATGCCAAACAGTTCGCTCCCAAACGACTATCTCTACCGCTCCACGCCAACGCCAACAGTCCGCGTTCAAGCCCCAAGAGTCCGCTCCTAGCCAGTGCCATCTCCACATTGAAGCCGAGCCCTAACCAGCGCCATCCTCTCTGCGTCCCAAGCTAACGCTCCATTGGCTTTTCCAAGCAAGCCAACGCTCCATTGGCCTTTCCAAGCGAGCCACGCCATTGGCCCTTCCAAGCTAGTCATTCCATTGGCTCTTCCAAGCTAGCCTCGCCATCGACCCTTCCAAGCTAGCCTCGCCATCGTCCCTTCCAAGCTAGCCACGCCATCCACCTTTCCGTAGCCGTTCAAAGCAGCGCTGTTGATGGTGGATTTTCATTTAAGGTTAAAATTGTAAAAAACCAGAAAATCATGCGCTGACATCTTGTAAAAGATAAAGCCATTAATAAGTGTTGGATACTCCTTCACTTTACTAATTCACCTAGAATGGAGCATGTGGCAACAATCCCATTCTGTGAATACATGAAATTCATCAAGGTTGGAGCATGTAGCAACAATCCCATATACCCTGTGAATTTATAGCATTATTAATTAATGCGTGAGCAGCCTTGTATTTCATGTACTCATTATCAGTGCGGCATGATGACTGAGTGTTGCTCTCAGCAGAGCAACACGAACCTCCAAGCATTATAATGAAAGCATGTACGAAATACCCGTACAGGTTGCAACTCTCGGTGTGTTATACTAGCCCGATTGAGAACTCTCGGTGTGTTATACTAGCCCGATTGAGCATCCGGACTGTCCGTATCGACCGGATATGATCTCGTTCATCCAACCTCACCGGCGTGATTGGATGGCCCCGGATCAATTCCATAACCCCCAAGCAGGTATGGAATATTCACTGCCGAACCAACGCGGACCCCGCATGGTCGGCCTCCCCAAAATATTGGCATAGCTTGCCAAAACGTCCAAACTAGAGCGTATGGACGGAAAACCCTAAATTAGGGTTTGCGGCATATTACATGTGTCGCAAAACAGTCTCAACCATCCATCTTCGCAGGTATAGATGGAGGGCGTAGATGTAGATTCAAAGGGCCCAGAGTATGTCAACACAATCACCTTGGGCCCGCCTACATACCTGACCAATCGGTCAGGACCAACCATGGTTGGTCATCCCACTTCGTGCGCCCGAACAGAGCATGACGCACGGCCGTGAAACCCAAAATTAGGGTTTTGAGCATCACCAGCGTCCATCTTCTCCGGCACGAATGGAGGGTCCCAGATTAGATTAAGCAGGTCCGGTCATACTAGCATGACCACCGTGGGCCCGTCTATCCCCTCACCTGATCGGCCAAGGCATATCATGCTTGGCTATCCCAAAATGCGCGTCCAAACTTGCGTGGTCACACTTCCCAAATTGCAAAATGATCTCGACCACTCAACTTCACCGGACGATTTGAGTGGCTTAGATCACGTTTTCATGGGACAGTCAGGTATAGGCGTGAATACCAGCATACCACCTACACGCCGGACAGATTGGGCAAGACCGACCAAGCTTGGTCGTCTTGAAGCGCGCGCCCGAAGTTGGCATGATGTGCGGCTTTTGCGGCACCAGATTTCTGTTGCAAAATCTATCTCAACCACCCCTCTTTGCTTAGTCAAATCGAGTGGCCTAGATCGCGCCTTTATGGGACAGAGAGGTACGGACGTGTACACCGGCATGCTGTCTACACGCATGCCCAGTCGGTCCTTTCCAAAACCCTTCCCATGCTTGGTTTCGACCAAGCTGAAGAGTGATGCATGCACACTTCTTCAAAACCCTGATTCCATCAACGGTCGTAGATGAGTGTCTCAAAGATCATCTCGTCCGTCCAACTTCACCGGCTTGGTTATACAACCCTGGTCAGGAGTTAATTGGTCAGTGAGGCGTCATGGTGATCACCACCCGTCACTTTACCACACCATGATGCAGTACCTGCATAAAATACACGTGATACTTCACAAGTATCAACTTCCTGAATAACGCAGTTAATCAATTTAGCATTACATGCTACCTTTTGTGGGTCCCACGATCCACACATTCCAGACATCAATCATGTCACAAAATGGGGGATACATACTGGGGTATTGGTCTGGCGGTTTACATCGTGCAGCGTGCAACGCGCCATCACAAGAACGTGTCTGGAAGTCATGGACGGTTAGAGATGACAGGAGAAGTGGGCAAGACTGGTCGTGTAACACCAACACACACCTCCACTACTCCATCACTCCACTTCCTCCACTTCCCACGAGAGACGTGAATAAGGCTCAAATGACTTGTATAAATAGGTTCTCCTCCCTATTTTCAATACAGGAGAAAAACAACACAAGTCCAGACGAGACAGAAATCTAGTGTTAATACAAAACGTATTCAAACACCCAGAGCCTGCTTGCATCAATCGTAAGCCTGCTCACCTTTATGTTACAAGTCATAAGCAAGCCAACACCTTCACAATATCAACACCTTCTTCGCTTCCCTCCCTAAGATCAACCCCATCTCCTTCACTTTGTGACCGAAACAAGTCTGGAACGGCCATTTCTTGGTTTAGGCCGGACTTGCACAGATTGATTTCCGAATATACAAGCACTCACCGCGCAGTGCATTTGTTTAAGGTTTAGATTCATTCCTCATCCACACACCCCAAATTACCAAATCCGGTAGGAATAGTTTTCACCCATAAACAATTGACGACCACAGTGGGAGGTTAATCTCTCGGTTGTAAAGTCAATTTCTTCAAAATCCGATTCAATTTTATCAATTTCAAAAGGGGTATATCTTAGGACCAATTCAATCATCAGTCCATTTCAAGATGGTAGAACTCAGGTCTGGATCAACAATCAATTCTGATGGAGCTAGTGTGGATAACACTCCCGGTGTCGATGTACATCGGTGGGGCTACCGTGGTTAATACATCTTATGGAGCCGTCAATTCTACCACCGGTGCCAGCGTAGCGAGAGATGTTCCAAAGTGTGTAACACCTCCCATCACTGAGCCGGAGCGGCGCAAATACCGGCATCTCATCAAGAGTAACACCTCTGGTAGTCACCAGAGCAACAACTTCCACTCCTTCATCAGGACGAGGATCCGGAGGGACGAGAGGAGGACCATCCCCCATTACCATTGCAGACTTGACGGAGAAGCAGGAAGTTCTTGCTAAGACTCAAACGGATATGGCCGCAACTCAGAAAGAGGTACTCACTTTTCTTAAGACATTAATTGATTGATTGCCACAAGAGCCGCAACAGCCCCTGGAGCAAAAAAGGAACGTATTCAACGCACCGGAGAAGATACTTCAGCGGCGCGTACCTCCATGGACCTGATCAAAGAAGCGACATCAGATATGAGCGGTCCTGTCATGGAGACTCCTACATTGGGGACTGATCCTCACAACGATCCTCCTCAAGTCAATAGTTTCACTATGAACCAGAGGCCGGTGGATCGGGAAGCGGTTTCTCTAGTGGAAAGTTTATGCGAACTTTCACACATCTCGAAGAATCAGCGCACGGAGACGTTTTGCTGCAATCAACCAGAGGAAGGTCACGACCGTGCCCTACATGTCACCGCACGCATCAAGGATTCAGAGTTCAAGACGGCCCTTATCTACACAGGAGCGTCTGCAAATGTGATTACTCTCAAGACTCTCAGGACATCCAAGGTTCTCCCAGGCAAGGTCGTACGGAAGCCTACCACAATGACGGACTTCGAGGGAAACCAAACCGGCACATACGGGAGAAGCTCCGCGGAAATAATCAGACAAGTTCGTTGCGTCCCACTCCCCACGTGGGCGTCAATTCAGGAAGAAGACCGGCTTGCATCATTGAGGGCTAAAACCCACGATGCATATTTGCTGACAAAGCATTCTTCTCCATCCTGTGAAGCCACGACCCACGTTCACACGAAGAGGGAACGAACTTTTGTGGCGAGTCGTGATCAGAAAGGGAAAACGGTATTACCGACACTGCCATTATCAATTAGCAGGGAGACTGCACCCGTCTCTCCACCCAATGGAATGCTAAAACAAGAACGAACCACAAGAACAAGTGCTAGATGCTCCACAACAGTTTGCAAGATGGCACCAACTCTACAACTGATGAGATTGAAACCGTTGAGGAATATCCTAGGCCTATCTCCATCAGCTCAACCTTGTGTACGGATAAACGCACGAAGCTCGTGGAACTTCTCAAAGAGTACCATGACATATTCGCTTGGAGATATGAAGAAATGCCGGATTTAGATGAAAATTGGTCACCCATCATCTACATGTCATACCTGGATCCAAGTCGGTTAAACAGTTGTAGTTCAGACACAAGGAAAATGGATAGATCGGGTCTTGCATAGACTTGAGAGACTTGAGCGAGTCTTTGCTCCAAAACGATCCTCCTCTACCTAACATCGACATGTTAGTAGATGCAACCAGCGGACACGGCATGTTCTCCTCCATGGATGGATGTAGCGGCTACAACCAGATAAGGATGTACGAGCATGATGCAAGTAAGATAGCTTTTCGAACTCCTCTCGGAATTTTTTATTATACCATACTGCCATTTGGTTTAAAGAATGCCGGTGCAACTTATTAACGCTCTATGACGACAATCTTCCACTGGAGCCGATACCTCAAGGGAGCATCCTCAAGAAGATAACGATGTCCACGCGTCATATCGAGCAAGATCCGGGCCAGTCACTCTATCAGACAGTGGTCGAACAAGATCCGGGCGAGTCACTTTATCAGACAGTGGTACATGTCTATCATGCTATGTTGGAGAATCCGCGCTTTTCGTCATCCTCTGGAGCTGTTGAACGCTCATCTACAACAACATATGCCCTGATAGAAAAAACCAGGCCTGCCGGTAATGAAGAGCCTCATAATATTTGTAGGGGTATATATCTCACCAACATGCGATACAACCTTCAGCCTTCTGTAAGCAGTTCCCTGAAGCAGTAAGAGGAAAACCAAGATATTCCATATCTAACTCGACAACAACCACTACGAACAAACCATGTAAACCACGCTTGGGGACTGAGGCTCAGCATGAAGTTCCTTCACCGTCAGTCAAGAAGCATGGAATTCGCAAGGGTAAATCGAACTGAAGAGGGAAACACTTCAACGCTCCCTCTAGCAGAAGCTGATTCAATGGTCTATTCAAGATCCGCCTCAACGCTCTCTACGGGACCCACGTTCGCTTCAGAATCCTTCTTCAACACTCTCTCCAGGATCCACCTCAACGTTCGCACCAGAAACTACTTTAACATCCTCTCGAGCCGTTTCAACACTCAAGTTGCATCAATAATCTGCGCTCTGGTCAATTTATCTTTGATGTACTCATTGCTCAACATACGTCTCATCCATCCTTCATGAGGGCCCAGCGGAGCATGAAAAACCTTGAAGTCGATAGGAGAAGGGTTATCTTGTGGAACAGATATTTTCATATAGTTGAAAGAGCGCGGTGAACAACTCATCATCAATGTTCGGCATACCTTTGAAGCTCATCACACCTCCCCGACTTGGCACCAACATTATCCCCAGAAGACATCTCAACAGGAGTTCTTTTCTTCATTCTACAATAAAAGACATGAGTCAATACTTGTATAAAAACGCGTGAGATGTGTAGTCACACACGACAGAACAAAGATTCACGTTGGAGTACACAAGGCTGGTATTGGGTCCAAACACCGGTGTTGATCAAGTCACAAGTCCGGTATTGATCAAGTCACAAGTCCGGTATTGCTCAAGTTTCAAGTCCGGTATTGCTCAAGTCTCAAGTCCGGTGTTGATCAAGTCATAAGTCCGGTATTGCTCAAGTCTCAAGCCCGGTGTTGATCAAGTCACAAGTCCGGTATTGCTCAAGTTTCAAGTCCGGTGTTGATCAAGTCACAAGTCCGGTATTGATCAAGTCACAAGTCCAGTATTGCTCAAGTTTCAAGTCTGGTATTGATCAAAGTCACAAGGCTGGTATTCGAATAAAACAGGCGCACGCGAGCAGGGGGTTTCGGTCAAAATACACGTGGTCGACGTTCGATCGAGGCACGCGGCGGGTCCCACTTGATCCCAGCCCAGTTGGTCGAAGCAGACACAACCGTCCCCAATCAAAGCTCTCTCTCCAGAAGAAGGCGTTTCAGCTCCAAAAGTTCAACGCTCTCCCGGGCCTGCTCCAGAAGCTGCTTCAACGCTTTCTACATGACCCACATTTACATTTGAGCACACAAGATTCATTTTTTTTTAAAAAGGTGTTTAGTCAAGCTAGCTGGGTCGGTGTTTGGTCGAAGTAGCAAGATGACACTCGGGCAAGTACATCAACCGTACGGTCAAAGTAGGCACATGACATGGCCGACGTTTAAAACATGTACACGGTGGTCCCGCGTTTGATCGAAGCATGTACATCTGCCCATTTTCGAATCAAGCATGCTTACATCGGGTCCCACGTTCGATCAAGCAGACGCAGCGGACCCACGATTAACCAAAACAGGCGCATCAAGCCCACATTCGATCAAGCAGGTGCAGTAGCCCCACGAAGGAAACAGGTGTAACAGTCCATCGAAACAGGCAAGACCGACATCATGCTAGGGGAACACTCGCCTGGACGCCTCTTGAACGTGACATGCTCCAAGGACAGGATGACCCGTCTCTCCTGGTAACATCTAACTTTGTCTCATAAGCTTTGTCTTTAACTGTCACCATCTCATGCCTACCCCACAATGGTGTAACCATTACGTGCTAGGCAGGGGACTTAATGTTGATGGTGGATTTTCATTTAAGGTTAAAATTGTAAAAAACCAGAAAATCATGCACTGATATCTTGTAAAAGATAAAGCCATTAATAAGTGTTGGATACTCCTTCACTTTACTAATTCACCTAGAATGGAGCATGTGGCAACAATCCCATTCTGTGAATACATGAAATTCATCAAGGTTGGAGCATGTAGCAACAATCCCATATACCCTGTGAATTTATAGCATTATTAATTAATGCGTGAGCAGCCTTGTATTTCATGTACTCATTATCAGTGCGGCATGACGATCGAGTGTTGCTCTTAGCGAGCAACACGAACCTCCAAACATTATAATGAAAGCATGTACGAAATACCCGTACAGGTTGCAACTCTCGGTGTGTTATACTAGCCCGATTGAGAACTCTCGGTGTGTTATACTAGCCCGATTGAGCATCCGGACTGTCCGTATCAGTCTGGATATGATCTCGTTCATCCAACCTCACCAGCGTGATTGGATGGCCCGGATCAATTCCATAACCCCCAAGCGGGTCTGGAATATTCATTTGCCGAACCAACGCGGACCCCGCATGGTCGGCCTCCCAAAATATTGGCATAGCTTGCCAAAACGTCCAAACTAGAGCGTATGGACGGAAAACCCTAAATTAGGGTTTGCGGCATATTACATGTGTCGCAAAACAGTCTCAACCATCCATCTTCGCAGGTATAGATGGAGGGCGTAGATGTAGATTCAAAGGGCCCAAAGCATGTCAACACAATCACCGTGGGCGCCTACATATCTGACCAATCGGTCAGGACCAACTATGGTTGGTCATCCCAATTCGTGCGCCCGAACAGAGCATGACGCACGACCGTGAAACCCAAAATTAGGGTTTTGAGCATCACCAGCGTCCATCTTCTCCGACACGAATGGAGGGTCCCAGATTAGATTAAGCAGGTCCGGTCATACTAGCATGACCACCGTGGGCCCGTCTATCCCCTCACCTGATCGGCCAAGGCATATCATGCTTGGCTATCCCAAAACGCGCGTCCAAACTTGCGTGGTCACACTTCCCAAATTGCAAAATGATCTCGACCACTCAACTTCACCGACGATTTGAGTGGCTTAGATCACATTTTCATGGGACGATCGGTATAGGCGTGAATACCAGCCTACCACCTACATGCCGGACGGATTGGGCAAGACCGACCAAGCTTGGTCGTCTTGAAGCGCGCGCCCGAAGTTGGCATGATGTGCGGCTTTTGCGGCACCAGATTTCTGTTGCAAAATCTATCTCAACCACCCCTCTTTGCCGGTCAAATCGAGTGGCCTAGATCGCGCCTTTATGGGACAGAGAGGTACGGACGTGTACACTGGCATGCTGTCTACACGCATGCCCAGTCGGTCCTTTCCAAAACCCTTCCCATGCTTGGTTTCGACCAAGCTGAAGAGTGATGCATGCACACTTCTTCAAAACCCTGATTCCATCAACGGTCGCGGATGAGTGTCTCAAAGATCATCTCGTCCGTCCAACTTCACCGCTTGGTTATACAACCCTGGTCAAGAGTTAATTGGTCGGTGAGGCGTCATGGTGATCACCACCCGTCACTTTACCACACCATGATGCGATGCACATAAAATACACGTGATACTTCACAAGTATCAACTTCCCGATAACGCAGTTATTCAATTTAGCATTACATGCTACCTTTTGTGGGTCCCACGATCCACACATTCCAGACATCAATCATGTCACAAAATGGGGATACATATCGGGGTATTGGTCCGGCGGTTTACATCGCGTGCGGCGTGCAACGCGCCATCACAAGAACGTGTCGGTTAAGGGGAGGTCAAAGAGGTGTCCCTTATCCAAAAGAAGGGAGTGAGAATAGCACAATTGGGGTGTATTTATGGTGGGTGTCTGAATCCACCCACACCTAAACCCATAGACCCACACCCGTGCTCTAGGATCCATGCCCGAATCCAACCTCAAATTACCCAACCCTAAATCGACATATTCTCTGAGTTCTCTCAATCATTCAGTTTTATTACAATTCTCTGAAAAAGAGAAAAGAGGTGAGAACAACAGCCGTTGCTGCTATCAATCCAAGAAGAATTAAGAAAGATTAATGATGCAAGGCTGTGAAGACGGGTTCGATTTGTAGTATAGTTAGGGGATCTGAAGTAGCTCGGAAGATATGGGTGTCTGATTCTCAGATCAAGAATTGGAGAAGAACACAGAAATGAAGGACTTGATGGGTCTCAGGGGATTGAAATTGTTAACTGAGCTAGGGTTTAATTAGTTTGTCGCTGCCATAGTCATGAATCGAAGAAGAAGCTGTTGAAGGATGATTCGATGGGTCTGTGGTTGAGAGAGATCGAGAAATAATGAAGGAGATAGAGCTGCTGGGTTTACGGTGGAAGAACGAGATTGGGTTTGTGCTGAAATTAAAGAAGCTTTGAAGATGGGTTCATCTTGTATTCAGTGGATTAAATGGTTATGTCGATCTTGGAGATGAAATTGAACGAGAAAGAGACGGGTTTGTGGCTGGTTGTGAAAGAATCGATTGGCTGAAATTGTGAGGAGTTAGAATCGAAATGAGAGATGGGTCTGGTGGAGATCATAACCTGAGATGAGAGGGGTATCGGAAATGGTGGCTGCTATGTTTCGGGTGAGTGAGCAGATGTTGGTGGTACTCAGGTTAGGCATGAACTGAGCTGTGTGCAACCGAGTGCAAGCACGAAGCACCAAAGAAGGGTGCTTTGTTGCCTTCACCGGGATGAGAAATAAACATGATGAAGACTCTTGTAGGAGCCAGGGATATGGAGTTAGGTTGTGACATCGACAATGGTGGTGTTGACTGTGGTTGAGAATTATGAAGCTGCAAGGATGAATTTGCAGCTGTGGCAGAGCTGTTGTTGGTGGTTGAAGTCAACTTTGGTGTTGTTGGTGCTAAATGAGGCAGTAGTTGCAGCCCTTGAGAGACATTGCGGGTTGTGGAACTGGTGCCATTTTTGCTTATAGTGAAGCCATGGACTATTGCAGGCTAGAATCAAGAATGTTGATGCCATTAGGTGTTTAATAAATGGCTCAAGGTACGTAAAAAGCGAGGATGATTGCAAAATTTGTTTGGGTGACAGATCTGTAAGTGCTATTGGAGTTGTGTTGCTTTGAGAATGAACTTGATGGAGCTGTAATTGGCAAATAACAAGAGCCGGAGCAACTACGGGGAAAGTGAGCTGTGACTGGAACTCAGTATTGCAGGATGGGCTGGAGGCAGTGACAATAAGTGTCAGAAAGTAAGGTTGAGCTGGTGCTGGCCAGTGGAATTGCGCCATGGCCTGGTTTTGAGTTGCAAGTTACAAGAAGAAGTTTGCAGGGAAGAATTCGAGTGGAAGCAAAGGAGATGAAAATTGAACTGAAATTGGTTGAGCTCATGGAGAAGATGAAGCTGCAGAAATTGGTTGTGCAGGCATGATACAAGGGACTGGCAAATGGAGGTTGCAAGATGGTTTTGCAGGTGCTTAAATTTGTGTATGTGCAACTGTGCTTGAGTGTGGTTAGGGTGCAGGTCTGATAATAGGAGGATGGTTCGGTGTTAGCTTGGCGGTGAATGGGAATTGCGGGTGGAATTGAGGGCCAACATGGTGGAAGAGATGCTTGGCCCGTGCAAGCCGTCAATGGCCTAGGCATGGATCACTCAGTAGAGTTAGCTTTGACTCAAGAATCGACTTCCGTTTTGACCCAGTGACTCTTCTCCCTTGACCTTTGACTAACGGTTGGCTGATCGACGGTTGACCGTTTGACCGTTAGTCCTAATCTATGGGGACTGACGGAATATTCCGTCGCATATTCCCTCAACGGACGAATTTTCAGGTGGCCGGACGACTATTCCTAGCCGGATTCCTACCACAATCCCGATTTTCCCAACTGAGCAAAAATTCCAGAATTTTCTATGGACTTCTCTCATGGGTGTGAAGACTTGGACTAGGAATTGGATGGAGAATTTGGCTCAAATTTGGAAAGAGAAGATGAAGAGTTGAGAAAGACTTGAATTTGGAAGTTGAATTGCTAAAGGAAAAGGATTCTAATCCTTGGAAGAATTGGAGAATATTGAAGCCTATAAATAGAGAAGTTTTCTACATCTTTTACACACCTCTCTACACACACAACACTCATGTTTTTGATAGCTTTTGAATTTTTTTTTTTTTTTTTACTATTTGTGTGAACTTGAAAATTCTTCTTTTAATTATTATTATTTGTGTGAATTTCAAAAACATGAGTAGCTAATTTTATTATTGATTGAGGATGAATTCCTAGTTCTTAATTTATGATTTAAGTTTTTGTTTTCAATTCTATCTTGAAGTTTTTCACATGATTATCGTTTGTTTTTACTAATAGGAATGATCTTAAAGACATTCATGATTGATTGATAGATTGTTTGGGTGGCCAACTAAATTGATTTGTCGATTTAATCTAAAGCTAGTGAAAGTTAGGGGATAAGTAATCGTTTCTTGACTCTTTACATAAGTAGCAAACACGAGACCTTGCGGAGGGATTCCGTGGAGCAATTGTGTGTGAAAACAACGTTAGCAAGTAGACCTTGATCTAAGAGTCTAACTACTAATATTGACCTAATAAGTTCATAAATCTTAATGCGTTTATTTTAAATTACATCTAGAGTGATCTACTACTAGGTGGTTTGGTAAATAGAATCCGGTAGTCGAGAACTTCCGTGTCCGGTGATATAAGGGATTTAGGGGTTTAGCACGATCTAGCTGCTTTACCTACGGTTGGTGATAATTTGTGACTAATAACAAGTAGAAAAGAACATAACTTGATTCATTGTTTCGTAACGAAGAAGGATTCCTTGGTCTTGTCTCTCTTATTGCTTTCAACTTTATCTTTTAATTGCTTTGTTTATTTTTTTTTTTGCTTTTACACCCCCTTTCGTGACAACTTTTACAACTAAGATCTCTTGCTCCTCATGGGAACGAACTTGACTTCCATTATATTATTTTTAATTGAGTGGAAACATTGATTAATTTGATTGCACCTCGACACGCATCAAATTTTGGCGCGTTGCCGGGGAGCAACGGGTGATTTTTAGTTGTTTTTATTTTTATTATTGCTTTATTCTTGCTTTGTTAGATTCTTTACCGTATCTAACTTAGTTTTTGAGAATCTTGTTTCAGGTGTATACCTTTGGTGAATGCTTAAAGGGGGTAGACCGAGTCCAATACGTCTTCGATCCGGCACTCAACTAAAGGATTTCATTCGAACACCGATTAACACTCCACTTCCTCATTCTTCATCAAGTGATTCGGACAAAGAGGAAGAAACAATGGCTGAACGTACACTAAAGGACCTAGCTTCTCACAAGCTTGATACACAACAATGGTGTATCCAAACTAACTCAACCTTCGAGATCAAGCCGGGGTTGATTAGAGAGTTACCAAAGTTCCATGGCATGGTGAATGAGGACCCAAACAAACATCTTATGGACTTCTACACCATAGTTATGGCTATGCTTCCACCGGAGACTAATGCGGATGGAGCAATGTTGAAAGCTTTCCCGTTTTCTTTGGCGGGTAATGCTAAGGAATGGTTATATTATTTGCCTTCCTAAGTATCACAACATGGAATGGGATGAAGAAACTTTTCCTCGAGAGATATTTTCCCGCATCCAAAGCTACTCAAATTCGCAAGGAGATTTGTGGATTGAAACAACAAGTGGGAGAATCATTGTATGAATGTTGGGAGCGATACAAGAGGTTGGTGGCAAGCTGTCCACACCATCAATTTAGTGATGTTATGATACTCCAATACTTCTATGAAGCTCTCCACCCAAGTGATAGGTATCTTCTTGACGCCGCGGATGGTGGTGCATTAATGAACAAGACGGTGGCCCAAGCTACCGAGTTGATTGAAAGTATGGCTGCGAACTCGCAACAATTCTACACAAGGGATGAACCAATGGTTAGGCGAGTGCATGAAGTTAGTGATTCATCATCACATCTTGATCAAAGGATGAGTAACATGGAGATAATGATGCAAAGGATGGCCGCGGTAATTATTCCGGATGGTGAGACCGAACAAGTGAATGCTTTATATCCAAATCAAAGGCCAAGGTACGATCCATACTCCAATACCTACAATCCCTGTTGGAAGGATCATCCCAACTTTAGTTATGCAAATAAGCAAGCGGCGGTTCCCAATCCGTATGAGCAACAAGGTGGTTTCCAACAATCACGTTTCCAACCTCAACAACAATTTCAACCACAACAAGTCAAGGAGCGTGATTCTTTGAATGATGACAAGCTCAATGCGTTAATGCAAGGTGTGCAAGGTCTCACCACTATGGTTCAACAACACCAACAAAAGACCGATTCGGCAATCAAGGAGTTACAAATTCAAGTGGGGCAATTAGCGACCGATGTGAACTTATTGC
The DNA here is from genome assembly GCA_023531295.1 of Papaver armeniacum. Classification (NCBI taxonomy): domain Eukaryota; kingdom Viridiplantae; phylum Streptophyta; class Magnoliopsida; order Ranunculales; family Papaveraceae; genus Papaver; species Papaver armeniacum. The sequence goes on along the minus strand of JAJJWW010007798.1, from coordinate 18,928 downwards.
AAGCGCAAGCGTCTACAAAACTTCCTTCACAACCATTTGTTAATCCAAGAGAGAGCGTTAATGCGATTACTTTGAGGAGTGGGAAACAAGTGGAGCAACCAAATCAACAAGATAAGGTGTATGATGAGAAAGAGGAAATTGAAACCGCATCAAAGGAGAAAACATCTCCAACCAACCAACCCGAGGAGACGGTTCCTACTTTCACAACTCCACCCCGTTCCCTAGCCGATTTGCTAAATCAAAGAAAGACTTGGAATACATGGATATTTGGGAGATCTTTAAGAAAGTACAAGTCAATATTCCACTCATAGAAGCTATTCGTCAAATTCCTCGTTGTGCAAAGTTCTTAAAGGAGTTGTGCATAAAGAAGAAAAGGTTGAAAGGGAATGAAGTCATGAGTGTGGGGAGAATGCTTCGGCGTTTATTCTCAAGAAACTCCACCAAAATTAAAGGACCCCGGTAGTTTCAATATACCTTGCACAATTGGTAAAACAAGGTTTACTCGAGCTTTGCTAGATTTGGGAGCATCGGTTAATGTTATGCCTTCCTCGATTTATGATTCTTTGAATCTTGGTCCTCTTAAAGAGACCGGGGTAGTTCTTGAACTTGCTAACCGATCTAATGTTTACCCGAAAGGGATTGTTGAGAATGTTTTGGTGCAGGTTAATGAGCTTGTATTTCCGGCCGATTTCTATGTCTTAGACATGAATGATGAGAATTCTTCCAAGTCTACACCTTTGCTATTGGGTAGACCATTCTTAAGCAATCCGGAACAAAGATTGATGTCCAAAATGGCACCTTGACTATGGAGTTTGATGGTACACTCATCCACTTCAATATCTTTGAGACAACGCGATACCCTAGTGATGTGACATCATGTTTTCCGTGAAAGAGATTGATCCGGGCTAATGAATCTTGCAAAAGCTAAGTCGGGCCGTCGACTTTAAAACAAGCGCTTAATGGGAGGCAACCCATAGGTTTTGTATTTCTTATCCTTTTGTTTTTTTGTTATTTCTTTTTCTTGTTTCTTATCATGTTAAACTTTCCCACCTTGACTTTACTAGGAGGATTCAATTACATTGAGGACAATGTAAGGTTTAAGTGTGGGGGAGTGGTTAAGCATGTTTTTTAAAACAAAAATTACAAAAAAAATTAAAAAATTAAAAAAAAAAAGTTTTACTTAAAACTCCAACTTTTAGAGATTTTAGAGTCACTAGCATACTTCTAGGTATGTTTACATAGAGATTTTGACCGACATAATTGAACTTGGAAATGTTAGAGAACTACATTCGGATTTCTTGCTTGTTTGAGTGTTAAATAATGGATTTAATCATGCCGGTGATGCGAATTTGGTGCAGGGAGAAATGCGTTATTAGAGTTGCTGATCAATAATTAGTGGAGACTACCCGTATTCATATCATGTGAGGCACCGACCAGAAATTTTCCATCTACTAAAGAGCTTCTTTTGAGTGTGTGTCACCATACGTCAATTCCGGGTAGAATGGTGAGCTACCCAACCTCCCACCAATAGAAGCACTACTCTTTGATCTCTTGAGTGCTAATTTTGTCAATCATGAGGGTGACGTCTATAGATGAAAGCTACCTTCTTGTAGTTCGATTTGCAGTTAGCACCATTCTCTCTCTCGACAACAACGGATCCATAGAAACACTCTCATCATCAACAAGGAGCGACATCAAAATCTACAAGGAAAGTTGGAAAAGTTTAAGGTTTACAAGCAACGGAACGAGAAAAAAAAAAAAGAGCAAATTTCAAATATAAGTAAAGCAACATACAAAGTGCGGATTTTTACATACATGTTGAGGACTTACACTACAATGAGGTAATTTTATATTCAAGTATGAAGACTTATTCACAAAAGCGAAGAAAATTAAAAGGTGAGAATTTTTGAAAGTTTATGATTTCAAGACGATACAAGTTGTGAAGAATCAAGTGATAAAATACTTCTTCCACGGCCATGGTTTATTTTGTATTTAATTTCTCTTGTGTTCAAAAAAAAAAAAAAAAAAAAAAAAAAATTGAAAGAAAAAAATTGAAAAAAAAAAAGAAAAAAAAAAAAAAAAAAAAAAAGAGAAAAATATTTGTTCTTATTTTTGTTAATGAGCCGTGGGGAAGGAAAATCTATAAGGAGGTTTCAAGCGACAAGGATTTTAAGGTACAAGAGTTAAAAAATTGTCAAGGATTTATGAAATTCGAGAGTTTATCATTAATAGTTGAAACCGAAGACGAAGACCAAGAAGATAAAGACGAGGAGCGGAAGACGTTTCTATTGGATGCCGTGAGAGTGGTGTTATCATAATTGGCGATCGGATGTGAAGGTGAGTAAGTAATCTCATCCTCGATAATAATGGTTGATTTCCTTTCGTAGAGATCGTCAGAAAAATGGTTTTTCAAAATATTAAAAGATGTGGGTTTTTAAAAATATTTCGGAAGTTGTCCTTCCCACCATTCAACGTGTTGCGGGAATTCTCTCTTCATTCCTACCGCACACATGTGAGACCCATAAAAAAGCCGTCTTTTTGAGTGCAATTATCATAAAATCCTATTTGGTGAGGCGAAGTCGAGGCGAAATGCTTATTGATCGTTTCTCAAACATGCATTCTCTCATTATGGTGTGGTTATTTCTCACTCAACATTTAAGAATGAGAATATGTTCTTTAGTATTTCTAACTTCTTATTACTAGTATGCGTAAACTCTATGTCCTCATAGCTCTTTGGATGCTTGGGACGCTTGAACGCTTTGAAGTTGTGAGTTTTTAGTTTGATTTGCTCGAGGACTAGCAAAGTCTAAGTGTGGGGGAATTTGATAGTGTGTAGAATACATCCTATTTACTATCTATTGTTTATGCTTTCTTTGCTATTTTTCTTGTGAATTTTGTATTTTACGCTTGTTTTGAGTTTTGTAGCTACTTTGGAGTCACACGGAGGAAAAGAAGAAGAAATCACCCAATTTGAGCAAAAGGGTAAAAATTATCATTTCACCAAGAAGGGAATACTATATGGAGCCCAGCCAAGGTTAAGGGGAGGTCAAAGAGGTGTCCCTTATCCAAAAGAAGGGAGTGAGAATAGCACAATTGGGGTGTATTTATGGTGGGTGTCTGAATCCACCCACACCCTAAACCCATAGACCCACACCCGTACCCGGATCCATGCCCGAATCCAACCTCAAATTACCCAACCCTAAATCGACATATTCTTTGAGTTCTCTCAATCATTCAGTTTTATTACAATTCTCTGAAAAAGAAAAAAGAGGTGAGAACAACGTAGTTCTTGCTATCAATCCAAGAAGAATTAAGAAAGATTAATGATGCAAGGCTGTGAAGACGGGTTCGATTTGTAGTATAGTTAGGGGATCTGAAGTAGCTCGGAAGATATGGGTGTCTGATTCTCAGATCAAGAATTGGAGAAGAACACAGAAATGAAGGACTTGATGGGTCTCAGGGGATTGAAATTGTTAACTGAGCTAGGGTTTAATTAGTTTGTCGCTGCCATAGTCATGAATCGAAGAAGAAGCTGTTGAAGGATGATTCGATGGGTCTGTGGTTGAGAGAGATCGAGAAATAATGAAGGAGATAGAGCTGCTGGGTTTACGGTGGAAGAACGAGATTGGGTTTGTGCTGAAATTAAAGAAGCTTTGAAGATGGGTTCGTCTTGTATTCTCGGTGGATTAAATGGTTATGTCGATCTTGGAGATGAAATTGAACGAGAAAGAGACGGGTTTGTGGTCTGTTGTGAAAGAATCGATTGGCAAATTGTGAGGAGTTAGAATCGAAATGAGAGATGGGTCTGTGGAGATCATAACTTTGAGATGAGAGGGGTATCGGAAATGGTGGGCGATATGTTTCGGGTGAGTGAGCGGATGTTGGTGGTATTCGGAGTTAGGCATGAACCGAGAACATGTGCAACCGAGTGCAAGCACGAAGCACCAAGATGGTCTTGTTGCCTTCACCGGGATGAGAAAGAAACATGATGAAGACTCTTGTAGGAGCCTAGGATATGGAGTTAGGTTGTGACATCGACAATGGTGGTGTTGACTGTGGTTGAGAATTATGAAGCTGCAAGGATGAATTTGCAGCTGTGGCAGAGCTGTTGTTGGTGGTTGAAGTCAACCTGGTGTTGTTGGTGCTAAATGAGGTCAGAAGTTGCAGCCTTGAGACATTGCAGGTTGTGGAACCGGTGCCATTTTTGCTTATAGTGAAGCCATGGACTATTGCAGGCTAGAATCAAGAATGTTGATGCCATTAGGTCTTTATGTAAAGGCTCAAGGTACATAAAGTCGAGGATGATTGCAGCTGTTTTAGGTGACATGCAGTAAGTGCTATTGGAGTTGTGTTCTTTGAATGAACTTGATGGAGTCAGAATTGGCAGCTAACAAGAGCTGGAGCAACTACAGGAAATTGAGCTGTGACTGGAACTCAGTATTGCAGGATGGGCTGGAGGCAGTGACAATAAGTGTCAGAAAGTAAGGTTGAGTAGGTCTTGGCGGGAAATTGCGCCATGGCCTGTTTTGAGTTGCAAGTTACAAGAAGAAGTTTGCAGGGAAGAATTCGAGTGGAAGCAAAGGAGATGAAAATGGAACCAGAAATTGGTTAAGCTCATGGAGAAGATGAAGGCTGCAGAAATTGGTTGTGCGGCATGATACAAGGGACCGGCAAATGGAGGTTGCAAGATGGTTTTGCAGGTGCTTAAATTTGTGTATGTGCAATCAACTGCTTGAGTGTGGTTAGGGTGCGGAGTCGATAATAGGAGGATGGTTCGGTGTTAGCTTGGCGGTGAATGGGAATTGCAGAGTGGAATTGAGGGCCAACATGGTCGGCCCAGAGATGCTTGGCCTGCAAGTCTGAATGGCCTAGGCATGGATCACTCAGTAGGTTAGCTTTGACTTCAAAGAATCGACTCGGTTTTGACCAGTGACTCTTCTCCCTTGACCTTTGACTAACAGTTGACCTGACGGTTGACCCGTTTGACCGTTAGTCCTAATCGTGGACTGACGGAATATTTCGTCGCATATTCCCTCAACGGACAGAATTTTCAGGTGGCATGACTATTCCTACCGGATTCTACCACAATCCATTTTCCTAAGCAAAATTCCAGAATTTTCTATGGACTTCTCTCATGGGTGTGAAGACTTGGACTAGGAATTGGATGGAGAATTTGGCTCAAATTTGGAAAGAGAAGATGAAGAGTTGAGAAAGACTTGAATTTGGAAGTTGAATTGCTAAAGGAAAAGGATTCTAATCCATGGAAGAATTGGAGAATATTGAAGCCTATAAATAGAGAAGTTTTCTACATCTTTTACACACCTCTCTACACACACAACACTTGTGTTTTTGATAGCTTTTGAAATTTTTTTTTTTTTTAACTATTTGTGTGAACTTGAAAATTCTTCTTTTAATTATTATTATTTGTGTGAATTTCAAAAACATGAGTAGCTAATTTTATTATTGATTGAGGATGAATTCCTAGTTCTTAATTTATGATTTAAGTTTTTGTTTTCAATTCTATCTTGAAGTTTTTCACATGATTATCGTTTGTTTTTACTAATAGGAATGATCTTAAAGACATTCATGATTGATTGATAGATTGTTTGGGTGGCCAACTAAATTGATTTGTCGATTTAATCTAAAGCTAGTGAAAGTTAGGGGATAAGTAATCATTTCTTGACTCTTTACATAAGTAGCAAACACGAGACCTTGCGGAGGGATTCCGTGGAGCAATTGTGTGTGAAAACAACGTTAGCAAGTAGACCTTGATCTAAGAGTCTAACTACTAATATTGACCTAATAAGTTCATAAATCTTAATGCGTTTATTTTAAATTACATCTAGAGTGATCGGAAGTCATGGACGGTTAGAGATGACGGGAGAAGTGGGCAAGGCCGGTCGTGTAACACCAACACACACCTCCACTACTCCATCACTCCACTTCCCACGAGAGAGACGTGAATAAGGCTCAAATGACTTGTATAAATAGGTTCTCCTCCCTATTTTCAATACGGAGAAAAACAACACAAGTCCAGGCAGAGACGAAATCAAGTGTTAATACAAAACGTATTCAAACACCCCAGAGCTGCTTGCATCAATCGTAAGCCTGCTCACCTTTACATTACAAGTCATAAGAAAGCCAACACCTTCACAATCTCAACACCTTCTTCGCTTCCCTCCCTAAGATCAACCCCATCTCATTCACTTTGTGACCGAAACAAGTCTGGAACGACCATTTCTTGGTTTAGGCCGGACTTGCACAGATTGATTTCCGAATCTACAAGCACTCACCGCGCAGTGCATTTGTTTAGGGTTTAGATTCATTCCTCATCCACACACCCCAAATTACCAAATCCGGCAGGAATAGTTTTCACCCATAAACAAGCGCCATCTTGGCTGTTCAAAGCAGCGCCATCTCCACCAGTCAATGAAGCACCATCTTGGCCGTTCAAGACAATGCCATCTCCATGCATTCCGTAACCTATCCGGCTAGCAACATTCGCCGCTCCGCGGACCAAGTCGCAGTACCACCTCTGCCAATTAGTAGCCAAAGTTGCAGTGCTGAGGCCAGCACCCCATGGCCAAACCAAATTTATGCGAAACCTTGCCAGGATCGCAGATTCTTCGTGCCTCCTGACAAAGGTTAGCCAAATCTCCCCGACAATCTCCTCATGACTTGTTGTTTCGATCTTATCCTCATCTGTCACCATCTCATGCTTACCCCGCAACAATGCCACTGTTCCGAGCTAAGTAGGGGACTTAATGTTGATGGTGGTTTTTAGCTTAGGGTTAAAATCGTAAAACCTTGCATATGATGTGACGTCACTCTGTAAGGAAACAGATCCACGTGTGCTAACCTATCTACTGGCATATTTATTGAGCCGCTCAATATACTTACATGAAATTTATCCAGACTGGCGAATCCCAGATGTTCTGTAAATTTCGGCGCCTCGCGTATATTCATTTAATATAAGTTCCTCTGAATGCCTTACATGCCATGTTCTCACATTGAACTATTAATGTTGATATGGCATGACGATTTGTGTTCACTCGCAGCAGAGTAGCACGAATCTCCAAGTATCAAGAATAAGATCTTTGCATAAGGTATAAAATCAGAAAAGCATGCTGCTCTCTGGCAACGAACTTAAAAGATCTCTGTGTCGACACATAGAATTCAGTCAATCTTCCTGACTAACTTGAAGAAGTTAGGGTTTCGCGCCTCGCGCAATATACCAGACCTTGCTTGTCAAAATTAAGCCTAAGCAAACTTAGTAATTAATCCTCCATGGATTAGCAGGTGCAGAACCTTGCTCAGAATAAGGAAAAACAGGGAGCCGCAGCAGCAAAAAGAGGCGTGGCCATGCCCAAGGCCATCTAGCGCCATTGGTCACGCCCCAACCCTATTTCCTCGACCAATCAGATCGCTTTAAACTTGCCACATTCTCACCAGAAGTATAGTCGCGCCTTATGTTTGGCCGGCCCCCATTTTGGGCCAATCAAGTTGCTCTGAACTTGCCACCATGCATTAAAGGCCAAACACGCCCTACCACAACAACATATTGGTCGGCATGCCAACATGCCACTCTACCGCGGTAACTTCGCAACATGCTACCTCGCAAACATGCCACTTCGTGGAAACCTGACATAAATAGCCACCCACGACAATTCCTACTCCTGTGGCCGTTTCCACACTATGGCCTTTTCATAGTTCCTTTGGCATAGCCATGTCGCCATTTGCACAAAAGTAGCGCCATGTCGCAGCCGCATGCCACATGCACTAATTAGGGTTTCGACATGCCAAACCCTAATTTGGGCAAATTGCTAGCAAAGCCAAATAACGTTTCCCAGAGCAAAGGGATTGCCGTGGCAACAAGGCCAATGTTGCCACGCCACATGTGGGTCTGACTCCACGGCGCCAAAACCAAGCCTTGGCCACGCCAAGCCCTAATTCTTCCACGGCACCTTGGCCACGCCAAGCCCTAATTCTTCCACGGCACCTTGGCCATGCCAAGCCCTAATTCTTCCACAACACCTTGGCCACGCCAAGCCCTAATTCTTCCACGACACCTTGGCCACGCCAAGCCCTAATTCTTACACGGCTAATTCTTCCACGACGAATTCTTTCACGGCGCCAAACCCTAACTTTGGCCACGGAGCCAATTTTTAGCTTTGGCCATACCGCAACATCACCGGCATACCTTGGCATGCCGCTATGCCACGGCTACGCCATTGGCATGCCGCTATGCCATGGCTACGCCACTGGCATGCCATTAGCATGTAGATGATGCCACTTCGCTATACAACAAGATGTGGCCATAATCAATGGCCATCCTTCTTCATGAGATGCAATCTCAGCCATCCAAGTTCGCTACCGAACTGATGAACTTGTGGCAACTCTTAGGCGACCAACCGCCTAAACCCAACGACCATGGCTACCTCAGGCGCCACTTGCACCATCGTGCCAGTGGCAGGCACAAGTCATGCCGCAATGCCAGTGCGCCATTGTCAGGCGCCAACACAAGGTAGCCACAATCAACGGTTACCATTATTCATAAGATGCGATCTCGGCCATCGAAGTTCGCCACCAAACCGGTAAGCTCGCGATAAGTTTTAGGCGGCTAGCCAAAACGAGCCTAGCATCACATGCTATTTACCTGCGGCAAGCCTCTCGATTTTAACTTGCCACACGTAGCAAAGTGCTACATGTTTTCCACGAAAACACTCGAGACATCAAAATATATCATAAACTGGGGATGCTCATCGGGGTATTGGTCTCAGCGGTTTACAGCGTGCGGCGTGCAATGCGCCCGTTACAAGAAAGTGTCATGAAGTGGGATAATTTGTGGTGGTGAAAAGTAACAGTGTAAACAATTCATTTCCTTCATCACGGAAGCGTAATGACTGGCGGTTACACGAATTCACTTCCCTCATCATGGAAGCATAACGTCTAACAGTTACACGTTACTCTTTTCATCCACCACTCAATCGTTTCCACTTCCTACGAGACCAGGGTACGTTTCACTATGACTTGTATAAATAGGTCTCACCTATTTCCACTAAACAACAAGTTTTGGTCAGGAGAACAATACAACATCCAAAAATCATCTGATAGCTTTTCATCCAGCTAGCCAGTTCAAATTTCCGATACAAGTCACAAAACGCCCACACTTCCAGAACCAACTATTTTGGTCTCAACACTTTCTTCGCTTCCCTCCCTAAGACCAAACCTCATCCTTCACTTTGTGACCGAAGCAAGCCTGGAATGGCCATTTCTTGGTTTAGGCCAGGATTGTACAGATTGATCTCTCGAATCAAAAGTACTCCCGTGCAGTACATTTTTTAGGGTTTAGATTCGTTTCTCACCTACACACACCCAAAATTACCCAAATCAGCAGAAACGGTTTTCACCCTCAAACACTAAGGTTAAAGGAGAATCGACTCTAGCTTATACAACTAGTATCACACAGGAGGTGTGGGGATTAGGTTTCCCAGTTGCTAGAGTTCTCCTTTATATAGTATTCAAATCAGGGTTTGCAATCTAAGTTACCTTGGTAACAAAGCATTCAATATTCACCATTAGATGAAAACCTGATTAGACTCAAGCTAATATCTTTCAACCGTTAGATCGAACTTAGCTTTTTATACACAAATGAAATGTACCTTCATTTAGGTTTAAGTAACCGTACCTAAACGTGTACACCATGTTGGATCAACAGTAGTTAACCGAGGTTAGCTATATGAACACTCTCATATAAACCTTATTCATCTTAACCATAACTAGTTCAAATGACTCAAATGAAACTAGTTAAAGAGTTGTTCAACTGCTATATTCTCATAGAAGTATACAAGAACACAATCGAAGCAAAATCGGTTTGATTCACTCGAATCATTTCATGAACATTATAGCCACAATTTGCAAAGAATGCATTCCTTAATATATAAATGTATTAGTTCATGAACAAACCGATTTTAGAACTTTAACCACTCAAGTATGCAAACGTGTACGCATACTTAAGTAGCTGGTCTGAGTATGGGTTCACAAGTATGCGAACGTGTACGCATACCTTAGTTCACTTCCAAAACCCAGCGGAAATTCCCGTACCTATACCTTATGCAAGTATGCGTACAGGTATGTGTACTTGGTACACGAAATTTCACAACTACAAGTACGCATACAGGTATATGTTAGAGCACTGCTCGGTCGAACTCGCAAGCGTTGCTATCTCAAACTTGTTTGTCAAGTTTAGTTGCCAAAACTATAAGTCTTGATTTCTAGTCTACTTATAGCTAAGCCTCAGACTAGGATAGAAAGTGTAGTTGAGCTCTAGACTCCATGACGTTCATCATGCAAAGACGAAGAACGACTCAAGGAAATTGTGGAACTTCATCTACTAAAAGGTATGTGGAGACTTGAACTTATCTATCACTCAAAAGTATATATACTCTATCTCCTATCTTGAGACAAAAGTCATATTATTATACAGATTAAGATTATACACATTTGCTATTTCGAGCCGAGTTTATCTCGCTTATCTATTTATCGAAATATGTGTTGGTAAGCTTTTACTTTGGCCAAGTTCATCTTTACAAGTGACGAAAGCCATGTTGATTATTTCAATATCTTGAAAATCGCTTTGATGAAAAATAGTGTGTGAACAACCTCTATTTAACATCCTCTAAGAATGTTTCAATGATTGAAATGAGAGTTTAGAATATATAACCTTGAATGGATATAAACATTGTATGTGAACTCATACGTGTGTAAGTCCAAAATCCTTGAACTAAAGTATGCGTACTTTACTAGTTCAGTAAGTCCGGAAGCTAAGTCTGCGTAACCGTACGCGTACTTCCGAAAGGTCACATCCCGTGAATTTCTGCTGGAGTTTGTGAACTAAAAACAAACTCAAACCGGGTACTTAAGTATGCGTACCGGTATGAATACTTAAGTGGGTTATTTTCTAAAAACGGTTTATTCGTGAACTAAGACATATATAAACTAAGGAATGCATATTTACAAACCGTGGCTATAATGTTCATGAATTGATTCGAGTGAATCAAAATCGTTTTTGCTTCGATTGTGTCTTATATACTTCTATGAGATCTATGCAATTGAAAAACTCTCTAACTAGTTCTTTTGAGTCATTTGAACTAGTTATGGTGAAGATGAATAAGGTTGATATGAAAGTACTCATATGGCTAACCATTTGGTTAAAAACTGTTGAACCAACTAGTGTACACGTATAGGTACGGTTACACAAACCTAAATGAACGTGCATTTTATTTGTGTATAACAAGATAATTTCGATATAACGGTTGAAATATATTAGCTTGAATCTAAAAAGTTTTCATCTAATGGTGAATATTGAATGCTTTGTTACCAAGGTAACTTAGATTGCAAACCCTGATTTGCAGACTATATAAAGGAGAACTCTAGAAACTGGGAAACCTAATCCCCACACCTCATGTGTGATACTAGTTGTATAAGCTAGAGTCGATTCACCTTTAACCTTAGGTTTCTACCGAGACCCCGTAGGTTAACGACTTGAAGACTTCATTGGGATTGTGAAGCCAGACCCAACTATTTTCTCTGTAGTTGCGTGATCTGATCTTGCTGTTTCTATCGTGATTGAGTGCAATCGTAAGATTTGCTTGAGAATAATTTCTCCGATAGGCAAGATAGAAAAGTAGTCACAAACATCTTCGTCTCATCGTTTGTGATTCCACAATATCTTGTTTCGCTAGTCGATTAAGATTATTGTGAGGTGATTGATATTTCTAGGCTGTTCTTTGGGAATATAAGTCCGGTATATCAATTGGTTCCTGTTCACCTTGATTTATCAAAATACGGAACAAAACTCGTAGGTATTTCTGTCGGAGACAGATTTATCTATTCCTGCAGATTTTTCCGTGTGATACAAATTTGTTTAACAAGTCTTCGACTTTGGGTCGTAGCAACTCTTAGTTGTTGGTGAGATCAGATAAGGGAATCAAGTGCGTAGTATCCTGCTAGGATCAGAGACGTAAGGAGCGCAACTGTACCTTGGATCAGTGTGAGATTGATTGGGGTTCAACTACAGTCCAGACCGAAGTTAGTTTGTAATAGGCTAGTGTCTGTAGTGGCTTAATACAGTTGTTTATGGGTAAAAATCGTTTCCGCCGATTTTGGTAAATTCGGTAGGTGAGTGAGAAACTGGTTTAAACCCTAAACAAATGTGCTGCACGTGAGCACTTTATAGATTCGAGAGATCAATCTATACAAGTTCGGCCTAAACCAAGAAATGGACGTTCCAGACTTGCTTCGGTCACAAAGTGGAGGAGAAGGGTTGATTTGGGGAGGGAAGCAAAGAAAGGTGTTGAGACCGAGAATAGTTACGGGAGAGTAGTGTCTCGACTTGTATCGAGAAAGTGAAAGCTTAGGAATCTTGCAAGAGATGAAAGCTTTTGGAGAGCTTGCAAAGTTGCCTTTTAAAGAGTGTTGTATTTTCTCCCGGCCCGAGACTTGTTGTCCGGTGGAAATAGGTAAGACCTATTTATACAAGTCGAGATTGAAACGTACCCTGGCCTCATGAAGGAAGAGAGTAAATGGTGAAATAATAGGAGGAGGTGGTAACCGCATGGTGTTTATGGGTGAAAACGTTTTCACCATTATTTCCTCATTTATTTGACCGCTTTATTCCTATTCACGCTTTCTTAATGTGAGCGTAGTGTACGCTGCATCTTTGTGACCGCCAAACCAAGACCCTGGAAAGCATCCCCCAGTTTGTGTTGATGTCTCGAGTGTTGGTTGCACCTTGAGTGCAAGTGGCGCTGCTAGTGGCGCGTGTGGAATGTGCCAATGGCATGTACGGAATGCCTTTGTTGCGGGTTGCACCTTGAGTGCAAGTGGCAATGCCAGAGCTGCTAGTGGCGTGTGTGGCATGTGCGGAATGCCTTGGTGGTAGGTTGTACGTTGAGTGTTAGTGGCAATGCCAGAGCTGCTAGTGGCGTGTTTGGCATGTGCCAATGGCGTGTGCGGAATGCCTTGGTGGTAGGTTGCACGGTTTGCAAGTTAGGCTACCATCGTGGGTTTTGGCATGTGTCAATGGCACGTACGGCCAAGTTGGCCTAGGTTGCACGACTTGCAAGTTAGGCTACCAGCTTGCGTGTTTGGTATGTGTCAATGGCACGCATGGCCATTAGGGCTACGTCCTGGTAAGAAAAGCTACCAGCGATGCATGTTGGCATGTGCCAATGGCATGCGTGGCCAATTTGGGTCACGACCTGGTAGGAAAAGCTACCAGCGAGCATGTTGGCATGTGCCAATGGCATGCGTGGCCAATTTGGGTCACGACACGGGAGGAAAAGCTACCGGCGAGCGTGTTGGCATGTGCCAATGGCATGTGGCCAATTTGGGTCACGGCACTGTAGGAAAAGCTACCGGCGATGCGTGTTGGCATGTGCCAATGGCATGCGTGGCCAATTTGGGTCACGGCACAGTAGGAAAAGCTACCAGCGAGCGTGTTGGCATGTGCCAATGGCATGCGTGGCCAATTTGGGTCACGGCACTGGTAGGAAAAGCTACCGGCGAGTGTGTTGGCATGTGCCAATGGCATGCTCGGCCATTAGGGCCCCGCCACAGGTGAGAAAAAGCTACCGGCGAGCGTGTTGGCATGTGCCAATGGCATGCTCGGCCATTAGGGCCACGCCACAGTGAGAAAAGCTACCAAGGCGTGTTGGCATGTGCCAATGGCATGCTCGGCCATTAGGGCCACGCCCAGTGAGAAAAGCTACCAGCGAGCGTGTTGGCATGTGCCAATGGCATGCTCGGCCATTAGGGCCACGCCCTGGTGAGAAAATCTACCAGTGAGCGTGTTGGCATGTGCCAATGGCATGCGTGGCCAATTTGGCCTAGTTGCACGATTTGCAAGCCTAGGTGCGGGCGCTACTTTGGCATGGCGCGGCTAGGGCCAAGGTAAGGGTGTTTGGCTTGGCGTGGCGTGACCCGGCGTAGCTAGGGCCAAGGCAGAGTGTGTTTGGCATGGCGCGGCTAGCTTGGGCAAGGTGTGGGTGGCATGATTTGTCATTGGCACGGAGGTGCGGCTAGCATGGTTGGCATGCTTTGGCGCGTTTGGTGTGGCTGGCATGATTTTCCATTGACACAGAGGTGCGGCTAGCTTGGGCTAGGTGTGGCTGGCATGATTTGCCATTGGCACGGAGGTGCGGCTAGCATGGTTGGCATGCTTTGGCGCGTTTGGTGTGGCTGGCATGATTTGCCATTGGCACGCAGGTGCGGCTAGCTTGGGCTAGGTGTGGGCTGGCATGATTTGCTATTGGCAGTGCGGCTAGCATGGTTGGCATGCTTTGGCGCGTTTGGTGTGGGCTGGCATGATTTGCCATTGGCACGGAGGTGCGGCTAGCATGGGCTAGGTGTGGGCTGGCATGATTTGCCATTGGCACGGAGGTGCGGCTAGCATGGTTGGCATGCTTTGGCGCGTTTGGTGTGGCTGGCATGATTTGCCATTGGCACAGAGATGCGGCTAGCTTGGGCTAGGTGTGGCTGGCTTGATTTGCCATTGGCACGGAGGGGAATTTGGTTTTTGTTCGTTGTAACCCTAATTTGAAAAAATACCCCCTATTAATTACGATTACATGCATTAAATGTTCTAATAAATGTGTCATCGGTGACATTAGGTTATTTGGGGTTTTACGATTTTACCCTTTGTTTAAAATCCACCATCAACATTAAGTCCCCCGCTTTAGCTCGGAGCAGGGAGCATTGTTGCGAGGTAAGCATAAGATGGTGACAAACTATCAACAACAAATCGTAAAGAGAATTGAAGAGGCTTGTCTGACCTTTTTATAAATAGGATTTGGAATCCTTGCCTCTGGCAGTTTTGCGCAAATCGGGAGGCTGGCACAATTGGGAAGTCGGCGTCATTGAGAGGTAGGAAGCTGGGCGGCATTGAGAAGTTGACACGAGTTGGAAAACTGAGCGTGCTAGCTGGCGGGACCGGCGCAAAGTGGGAAGCTAATCGCGCTAGCTGGCGGGACCGACGCGAGGTGGGGAAGGCGAGCGTGCTAGGCTTGGTGGGGCCGGCGCAAAGTGGGAAGCTGATCGTGCTAGCTGGCGTGACTTGGGCGGCGTTGGGAAGTTGGGCGCAATTGGTGGGACCGGTGCAACTTGGGCGACGTTGGGAAGTTGGGCGCAATTGGTGGGACCGGTGCTACTTGGGCAACGTTGGGAAGTTGGGCGCCCTTGTGGGCCCGTTCCTTATATGCACGATTTTTGGTATAGGGAAATCCTTCCCTATTTCTAATCTCACGCCCATATATATAAAATCCCTTTCTCTCATCTTTGTTCTTTCATCTTTTCATACTAGCGGCAGAGTCATAAAGAAAAACCGGTTTCCAGGTATGTCTTCCAGTACTTCTCTTGTTTCCCTTTTCATGTAGGTGCAAACCCTAAAAGTAGGCGTTTTTATAATCCTTGCAATGATATTGCACATATGATTTCTTGGCGTGCTTCTTGTAGAAAATATTGTATATATGCACCCAAGGGAAATACTGTATATATGATTCGAACCCGTAGAAAAACGCTTCATATATAATTTTGAACCTGAAGAAGGATACCATAGACGCATTCGAGCCCGTAGAAAATACTGCGTATATAGTCTTGAACCCGAAGAAGGAAACTGCAGACGCACTTGAGCCCGTATAAAATACTGCGTATATAATTTTTGAACCACCTGAAGAAGATCTGCGTGTGCATTTTCGAACCCGTAGAGAATCTTTGTATATGTGCTTCATATGACTTGAACCCATAGGAAATATTGCATATATGAATTTCGGACTTGAAGAAAATCTTTACGCGAGCGATTTTGAACCCGTAGAAAAATGCCCCATATATAATTTTGAACCCGAAGAAGGATACCATAGACGCATTCGAGCCCGTAGAAAATAATGCGTATATAATTTTGAACCCTGAAGAAAATACTGCGTGTGCAGTTTTGAACCCGTAGAGAATACACCCTCTTTTTTTTTTTTTTTTTTTTTGGGTGCGGTTATGTGTCAGGGAGATAATTTCGTCTTTCTCCGTGTGCAGATATCTCGTTACTAAGTTGTTATGAAGAAATCCGACAAGATGTTACCTGAACAAAATTTCGCCTCATCGAAGGATGTTCATAGTTCCAAACCAAACACGGATGATGAATTCTTTGCTAGACCCCTCGCCCCTGCTCGGAAGAATCACCCAGGTTTCGTGCCAATTTTGTTAACCGGTGGTGAAGATGAAAAGAAGACACGTTCGGTTCGCCCAGAGCACACCATACGGTTCTGTCTTCATAAAGGGGTATATTCTTCTTCCAACATTGATTTCAGGATGTGTCAAAGCCCATTGAGTTCTTTTGATAGATGGGTTGAGTTCATGGTGAGTAGGGAGCACATAAATACCAACTTGACTCGAGCGCAGATTATTGATGCTTTCGAGCTTGATGGAAATCTCCAGTTAGGAAGGATATCCCTGGCTTGGTTGCTTTCATCTCCAGATGGTGTTCGGACACCCATACGATCATATGTAGATGGGGTGAAATAACTTTCTCCTTGGAGAGTGTGGCTCTCTTGCTGAATCTTCCGGTAACCAGGAATCTTAATATCCGATTGTCTGAAGGTGAGGAGAAGATGCGGGAAGACCTTGCCGCTAAGTTGGGAGATTACGCTCGAAAAGACTCCACTGCGAAGTCGAAGGATTCTGTCCGGAAAGAGGATGAAAGGTGCTTTTACAGCTGGTGGATATCTGATGAGTGCCAAATATTGCATATTTATACACCTTTTTATTGGCATTTTACTCATCTTTTGCGCTTAGAAATAAGATATTATCACAGATTCTGTGTTTTCTTTGTTTTCAAGAATAAATATTTGTATTAATTAATTTTGTGTTTTTAGGTAATAAATAAAGCTCGAGAGAATCGAGGAGCCAAAAGAGCGAAGAATTGGAGGCAAGCGTCTATGGAGCGAAAGCCAAAGCCGCACCATGCAACAACGATTGCAACCCAACAAGTAGCAACTCATCTACAAGACATGGGCTTGAGCTGGACCCGACCCGTGACCCGGATTCGAGTCCGTACATTCGTGAGCCGTTAGATCTTCATCCAACGCTCGCTGCCTCCACGCGCATCGAAGCTCGCTGCTCCCGCTCAACACCAGATCACTCCAAGTCTCCCTGAGCCGTTCAGATCTCCCTTAGCTACATCCTACGCTCGCTCAGCCCGTTCCATCAGCACTTGATGTGCCCACTTCACAGCGAAGTTTCCTAACCCTATACCCTAGTCGACCCACCTCATTTCTCTTCTCCATCCTCTCTTTCTTCCCCCGACACAACTCTGCAGAACCCATTCACCCCTTTCTTCCCCCGACCATACCCGTCGCCCGCAAAACCACCACCTCCATATCCTGTCACCACAACAACTTCTCCATCACACAGACAAAGACCACCTTCTCCCCTAACTTCTCTCTATCTCACTCATAGCCTCTTTCCTAGAAGCTAAGACTGAGATAGGAAGAACTAGGGTTAGGGTTTCTCTTCAATCAATCAAGGGAGCTCAGAGACGATCGAGTAGAGCCAACAACCGATGCAGAGAGTATGGGTGAGAGGTTATTGCATTTAATTTCTATTTTAAAGAGAATTAGGGTTTGATGTTTTGGGAATTACATGCATGTATAAATATAAGAGGTAGAGGATGATTTTGGGGCATGCACAGGCTAGCCAGAGCACCACTTTAGACTGTTATTTGTGTTGTATTTGTTAATTATGTTTTAATTCAAATTACCAGGGTATTGATGAAACCCCTGATTTCATGTTAAACATGTTTAGCTTAGGTTCTGTTCTTGTTGTGTATAATATGCTAGGATTAGTAGTTAATTGATGGAGCTAAGAAGCCTGTGATGAGCTGTACTGTAAGAAGACAGCTCATACTAGGGGTTGATTAGCAAAATCATTTTACAAACATCAATTTTAGACTTTCATGGAAAGCTCAAGAACATAGCTTAGGTTGCATTAACTTAGCATAAGAACATGTGGTGGAAACAATCACCCTGGTAGCTTCCATTTGGTTACACTTATTTCTTACCTTAGTTTAGAATCACATCTTCAACCTCAGTCGCTTCGACAAAACCAATATTGTGTTACATATCATCTTAGAAATTCAGTTTAGGAAGCCAGAGATCAACTATAGCACCACAAGTCCTTGTGGGATCGACCCGTATTTGCTCAGTGCTACATAGTCGACACCGTGCACTTGCGGTTATAACAATTAGGCCATAAAATCAAACATCTTTCCAGGCCTACCAAGTTTTTGGCGCCGTTGCCGGGGACTTGGCATGTGCCCTGTTGATTGTTGGACTTGCTTTACTGAGTTTCATTCTACCCCTGTACATATTTGCTTTTCATTGCTGTTTTAGCTGTAACTTTTCCTTCACTGTTTTTCTTAGTCTTTCATTCTTTTTTTAGTCAAGTTTTTCAACTACCCTGTACATATTAGCTGTAACTTTCATATCCCTGCATCATTGCCTCATCCCAGTGCATTTAGTTCATTGCACTTCAGCTGTTAGTGTAACTTAGCTGTAGTTAGCTCATATCTGCTCCATCTGCATATTCATATTTGCTCATCTTCATCCATCTGTGCATCATCTAGTTAGTTTTACTTTGCATCATCACCCTGTCTTCATTGTTCATTTGAAGATTGCATACTTCTGAATACTGACCAGTTTGGTTGAGCCAGCAGGTGCATGCTACACTGCTGCAGAAGCAAGGAAAAGCGATAGCCGGGTTGGTCATTCTAGAACTCTTTTATACTTTATACCTGCTTGAATGACAAACCACAGATACTAGCTGAACTGTGGTATGTGTTAGCTGCCCTGATGCCTATATATGTTAAAAACTCTTGCTAAGT